>JAMKQA010029771.1:0-10184 GCA_024699735.1 Posidonia australis
AATATAAAATAATACAATCATTAACCCACAAAAACCAAAACTCAAAAATAGAGGGGTTAGAAGTAAAGAATTTGTAGGGATTAGAAGTAGAGAAATTTCGATGTTGCTGGTTCAACTGGTGTCGCGTGGAGACTGAAGAGTAGAAGACGGGGCAGAATCCAAAGCCAAATAGCGAAATTTTCACTTGAAAATCCTCACTTGAAAGTTGAGAGAAAGTTATAGACTTGTAGTTGGGAAAAGAAGAGAAGATTGAGTTGTGAAGAAAAATGAATGGAGTAGGAGGTATTTATAAGATAAATGGAGTGATAGTTGTTAAGATTTAAAAAAAAAAACAATAATGCAACGGCTAAATAGTCGTTGAAAACGACTACATTATTTAGCCGTTGGCCATTGCCAACAACTTTATAGTCGTTGTAGAATGGTGCGCCAGCCTAGTGCGCCAGACTATTTGGACAGGGTTATATTTTAATTGTTACAGGCAGGCCGACCCCGCCCAGACTGTTTTCACGAGCCAAATTGGGCCTAGTAAATAGGCTTTCGCGGGCCTGACATGGCCCACGACCCACGACATGTCTGGCCTGTCCCAGCCCACGGAATTTTTTTTTGAGCCCGGACCGTGTCGAGCCCGAGCTGCCCGCCCAACCCGATTTCCACCTCTAACAGTACCTCACACACCAACACAATAGGTTATCATATTTTTCCTCCTAGGATAAATCAATTACAATAGACAGAAATGTACAATACTCTAGTCACATGAGAGAAGTCAAAAACACAAAACACAAAAGGAGGAGGATACGAGTTACGAAAATTAATTCGTTTTTACTAAAAACTGTTGCCCACCTTACTATTTACTATCAAAATATCATAGACTGTTACAAGGAGAGGAAAGAGAAATTGTCATTGACTAAGTCTTTAAATTCAAATTAATTAAATAAATATTTAATAAATTAGTAATCAGTCAATGTAATTTTATACAAAAAGAAACCCAAGATACAAGATCCAAGACCCAAGACATTCTCCAAAGTTCAAAGTCCAAGTCCAACCCTACATGCATGTGTAGACATGTGTATCCAAGTTCTTGTGAATAATTTTTCTAGAACTCGAAACCCAAGTTCAGCTCTACATACATGTGTAGAAATGTGTATCTAAATTCTTATGAAAAATTGTTCTAGAACTTCATAGTAATAGACCTTATAAGACATCTTTTTAAACAATGTAAAACTAAAAATATAAGTATGCAAAGGAATGTGTGGTTTCTCCGATCATTTGCACAAATATTCGCTCCAAAGTTTTAATTTTACTTACGTCTTGAAACTTTTGACTACAAAATGAACTTAATCTAAATTTGGTTTCCATTCATGTCTCACATGAACCTAATTGATTTAGTCTTCATAAGTTCAAGAATAAGGTCTAATTTAAATGCCTAAATCAACCATTAAGTTCAACATTGGGCCTATAGCTTCTCACTATATACTAATTAGGCTCTGATTTGGTCAGCGAACTTCATATCCATTTTAAATTGCCGCATTCCATCCTGTTCCCAACTGTACAGACCTTATTGTTTCTTGGCCAGCTAACACATGCTCTGCCATTCAGGCCCTGCTTACTTGCACGCTCATGACCGTGTGGTTTAATCATCGATGTCCAACAAACACTGGATACTTACGGAATTGCTCTTCCTGTGACTCAAGATGTTTTTTTGATATTATATGTTCAGTTATTAGTATAATAAACTGATTAGAATGAGCATGGCAGCTTGTAGGACCCATTCAAAGTGTTCAATTTCAATCTGCAGATCTGGTCTCTAAGCATAGTGGGCATCCAATTGATGCAAAATCATGGCCAGACAGAGTTGAGCAGCAGTGGTGATATAATGGAATAGTGTAAAGATCTCTTGCAACATTTTCTGGCAATACAACATACCATCGTGAAGTGCAGAAGGAATAGAGTCTAACCTATCATAATTTAATTTCTTCATGATTTTTGATCAGGTCTGCAACATAATGAGCAACCCATTGAGATCCAGCTTCGGTACAACAAAAAGAATGAGTGTGCCCCTCCCTTTCAATTGATAAAGCAATGCCAGGAACTTGCCTGGAGACCTGCAGACAGAAAAGCCTTCATGTTGTGTAGGTAAACATTGAGATTAATGACGTTATAAGAAAAAATAGTCATATAAGACCATTAGATATTACGTTGATAGCAGAAACCTTTGTATTAGCAAAAGTATACCATCCTGAAACAAAGCTATGGCATATCAGCAACGTTTTTTCAGGAGTCACTTTAATATCATGGGGCATTCTTCTTTAGTATGTCAGTCACTTTAGTTTCTGTTTTCAATCTTTTATACTCATTTTAGTTTCACTATGTATATCAAAAAATCCTAGCGACGAAGGGCTTATAAAGCATGTGTTTACTAACAAATATAGACAAACAACATCACAAATTCCACTGTTGAATTCAGCAAGTCTGACCATATAAATTTTTTTTGAGCGGTGCAGGTATGACCATATATAACAATTATGGAGAATGTTATTACCTCTTCAAACAATGATAAAGGGCCCCAGTGATCATCAATGCCAAACAAGAGAGCAATTTCACATTGCTTTCTTCTCATAAGCATCCAGTCTGGATCTTCCAACAGCTAAAGGTAAAAGAAAACAGTCATGAGGAGCTAAAGATAAATAAAAAATTGTAATAACTCAACATTTAAGTAATAACATGATCTGATGGTCAAAATAATTAGCCGTGCTGACATAAAAAAGCATATACAAGAAGCTTGTCAGTCAATTACCAGTAAAAGTAGAGTACCTAATGAGTACCTTTTCAAACTCTGTCTCAGCCATATACAGCATATTCCGAATTGTATGGTACTGTGAAATAGCAAATCCTTATATTATTACAATTTCCTGAATGAACTTGAATATTTTTATGGATTTTTCCCTTTTGCTATATGCTGAAGCACAGTCATCATATCTCACGGTTGCAATATAGAAATAAAAAATCAATAAAATCTCCAAGTTCTAATCATTCAACTAGTAAAAAAGCCTAAAAGACAAAGTAAAACCTTTAGAAGGTCATCGCACGTAGAATTTACTGCCGTAACAGACCACGATTTTCCAATGGTGCCTTTCACTAGAGTAGTTGTAATCCAGCTTGGACACAAACCCATCAAAGCAACAATAGAACTGATGGCAGTGCAGAGAAGGGAGGACCTGAAATTCCACTTGCATGTTAAAACCTAGCCAAACTGATGAATTTCCTTGAAATAATTTGGCATGATAGAGCAGAAGATCGATGAGTTACAGAGCAGATTCTCAGGATAAGTAGAACTTGTAGATGTTATTGATTTTCTAATGAAAGGAATTGTAGATAATATGGAAGTAAAAGAGCCTATTATAATTTTATTCAAATCAACAACAAAACTGCTTACTGTAAAAAACAGCAGGAAGCATACATGATTACCATATTATTGTCATTGAAAAAAGGCCAATAGCTCATGGATTAACACTAGCTGAAGGGTAATCCATTTTATTGATAGAGTTGTCCATTCCTTTGTCATTTTATGTCCGTTTGAATGGATGAAGAGAACTCAACAGTTTATAAAAGACAGAAATATTAGCTGACGATTACCATATTATTGTCATTAAAAAAATGCCAAAAGCTCATGGACTACGGACTACTGGGGTAAATAACACTAGGTGAAGGGTTACCCCCTTTATTGATAGAATTGTTCATTACTTGATTGTTGTATGTTGGTTTGAATGGATAAAGATAACTCAGCAGTCTACAAAGATAGAAATACTCTAGCAGCTTTCAAGTGAAAAGAGATATTGGACGGTTAGCACAACACATTGAGGAGAAAAATGAACTGCAGAATGAAAATTGGAGCATACATTTTCTTGTTTATCCAATGGGTTAAATTTACAACAGTGTTTAGGACCCAAATGAAGCATTCACTTCTCAAGATCAGCAAAAGAGACTTACTTTGTAGTCAAACCAATCATGGACTGCTTTGAGGACTTGTTATTCAAAGCTAAAAAGGGATAAAGGCCTACTGTAAACTTCACCTGCAAATTAGAAGTATGAACTAACCAGAATAAGTATGAAATGTTAGAAGCTTATAGATGGTAAACATATTAGTAAAATATGTCAGCGCAAAGGAAAACACATTACCTGACGCTCAAGCCTTTTAAGGATCTCCAGACAGATGTATGACCCAATAGAGTGCCCAACCTACACATAATACAAATTTATTTATACAAAACATCAGAATTTGTCGGTGTACTTTATGACTTGCTGCAATGCCTTCTATCTTCAAAGCACAGGGAGAACCATATTGAGGAAGATATGAATGAGAGATAACTAAATGATCAGCAAGTGACAACTCTACATGTACAGATCTAAGCAGTAATAATTAGGATATGCTACAAATGTAATTTTTTATTTTCGACAATTTTCAGACCAACCAAATAGTTTTCATGATAGGAAATGAACAAGCAACATGACTGAGCGTGCACCTGCTACCAACAAGTGAGGTGAACAAGAAACCATTGTATCACAAACTCAACAAGCCAGACAATGTACCCCACAATCTAATTCAGTTTACCGTGTGAGAGTCTTAGCTAATTCAGTTTACACTAGTCTAAATGGCATGCAGGTCCATCAGAAACACACCATATGAGAAAGGCACACCATAAAATTCACTATAGTTGAAAGATTTAACAGATATCTAGGTTACAGCCCAATTCTTTTAGCTGATCCAGAAAATTGGCGGTAATCAGGAATAAAAGTCATTCAGTCTAGGCAATAAATGGGAATTGTTTTACCTCCTGCACCTATAGTCAGCTGTTCAGATATTACTAGGGATGAGCCTTGAGAACACAAACAGAGCTTAAAGAAGGTTACCAATAACCGTTATAAACCACTACACTAAAACCAATTGGTGGTAGTGATGTCAACATTAATGACTATATTCAACAATCTGGGGATGATGTGGCCCAAAATCACAAAGGTCATGCATCTCAGAATGTGTGAACACATGGCTTAAGATGTCCAAGTGGAAAACCAACAGGTAAATGCCACTAAATATGTCGTGGAGGAGATTCGAACCTGGATGGTGTGCGTTCCTGATCTTGATACCATGTTAATTACTACACTAAAACCAAGAGATGCAACTAAGGTATGATGTGCTCCAATACTTACAACAATAACAAAATACAAAAGAATATCAGTGATAAATTAATTAAGGAAGTAATCCCGCCGAATTTATTAGTTTTCCCTTTTATGGCACCACTATCATAAGGTTTCGTTTTTATTATGATTATATAAAAGGTACAAAGTATACAGTATGGATAATAATGCAAGCGGAGAAATTCAGACTCGACCATTATTATAGGAATTTCTAACTTCTCAAACTCTTGCTTCATAAAGTCCACCTGCAAAAGAAAATCAAAAAATGAGAAACATATGTATTATTATTATATATTATAAATCACTTCGAAGAAGAGCTGACAGACATAAAGATGCAATGTACAGGGTGAGAAAAATAAACATGATGTATATGGAATAAAGGAAAGTCCAGTATAATTATTAAGCACAACTTGAGGTAAGTGATCATTTCTAGTTCAGATCAGTATCTATAAAGCTTCACTGTATAACAGGGGATCAATCCTGTAGATCCATTGAGTATCCAAATAATTATTTTTTACCTGTCTTCAACCTGACATCAATCCTCTAATAATTTAGCAAATTTCTTAGTTATGGGAACTGGATGTGGAGAGAAGCATGCAGTGTCTGGGCAGACAAAAGACAGCTTACCGAAGAGTAAACAAAAGCCTTATGATGTCTTTCTCACACATGAAAAGAATAAAACTGAGAGTCAATGAAGCTTTGGGGAACCATCGAAACAACATACCGGAAGAGATTTCAATGTTATGTTTTGACCTGGACATGGAGAAATAGAATGGACGATTTGGTTTTCCAAGAACCATGGACATGGAATTAATTTAATTATATTTTAAAAATATCCACTCAAATACTAGATTGTCTCAGTAAAATAAATAAATAAATATTAAAAAGCCCAATCAGTGTTAAAAAAAAGATCATACCAAATCCAAGAACTAATTTGATGTCATGTTTCATGATGGAAGCTGCATATGTAATGCTCAATTAACATCTGAAATGAAACCTAGGGAGTTATTTAAGGAAGAAAACAACTTTTTTAACATAATGAGTTTGGGAAGATAGAAAGGCATTTTTCATATTATTAACTTACATATGCTTTACAGGGTCAAATGAAAACAGGACTATGAGGAGACCCTCATACAAGCTAATAAGATTCTAGAGTCTCTAGAGTAGTAGCTTCCACCTTAAATGTGCATGCAAATGTTGGATTGGCACAGAAATAGGAAAGTCAATTCTAATTCATCCTCATGCACCTTTGATGTGATGATGCATGATAATCTCCAAGACACAAACAATGACACTAGCATATAAAATCCGCAAAAGTGTTAAACAACACCAACAAAATTTTTAGCCAACTGTAATATAATGAAAATAATTATAAGTCCCATTACGAAGAAAGGGTAGCCCTTCTAGCAACAAGAGCTAATGAATAAAAAATATGAGAAGTGTCTTCTTTCCTTTGTATTTCTAAAAACGTAAATCTGTTCTGCCATTTGAATTAGTTAAAGGTCTAGATGGAACAACTGAGTGATTATTCTACACCAAGAAAAGTAACAAATTACAATTAAATAAGTACCTTGTGATTAATTTGGTCCTGCAATGAGAAGGTCCTTCCTTTCCCCCAATCCTGGTAAGAAATATTATAAATACTATGCTGGAGACTTTTTCTAAAACAAAAGGAGTGAGTAGTTAAGAAGAAAAACTGCAACAAAATGTGTTCACTGCATAAACAATGAAATAAAAAATGTCACTCTCAGATGAGAGAGGTATCATATTGTTCCCACATGAATCTAGATAATTTCCACCTAGATAATTGAGAATTTTGTAGCAATACATAGAAAAATGCAGACGTATGTATTCCTTGGAAGCTAAATTTCGTCATTGTTAGAACATATGAATAACAGAACCAAAGTAGGAAAATGGTTGCAATGGTTCTAAATAGCTTACCATGGGAGTTCACTTACTTTTCTTGTGTGGGAAATGTGCCCAATTGCTGAACAGCAACAGATGGAGGGAAGTGGTTATTATTTATCAAGTAACAAATAATGGCAAGAGAGTCAGAACACGAGCAAATATCAACAATTGATTTCATGCCTGTTACAGATGCTTTCCCTTCCAGGAGTTTAAACACTGCTTCGACAAAGTCTTTGTAGTACGAAACAATTCCTAGCACATTTTATAAAAAAAGCTTGAAGCTTATATCCTTACACAATCTCAGCATAGATCGAATTTAAAAAAGACGATAAGCAGATAGTACTCAAACAAGTAGCATACACACCTACCTGGATTACCAGGGACGAGTAAGATGTGTAATTTTGGTTTCTCAGAGTGTAGCTCGAGCAATTCAGTTGAGACACTGCCATTAGTAGAATAGCCATTTTTTATGGCACTGATTCACATAATTTGAAGCACTCGTAAACAAGGTACCAAGCTCCATGTTCACTATAGTACAATTAGGAAGAAAATCAGCAATCTACCTGGAAACATTACAAAATCGAACGCTAGCCTTGTTTTTCTGAAGGAATGGTGAACCTTGTGTATCCATCGTGCTTCGTATATATCCTTTTGAGAATATCAGCCTAAACACTCAAAGAAGAAGAATAAGAACAAATTAGAAGTTGAAACACACATGAGCATGCAATATCTGAAGCACCACAACTCAACGTAGGCTAACGCCAAACTAGACTACATAGATAGTTTCCCCAACCAATTCTCAGTCGTAGGAAGCTTGAAATTCTCCTCCCTCCTCGAGATAAAAGAACACCAATGCAAACACAGACAACTCGAAAACAGAAACGTCAAGGTAATTAATAAACAGAGACTTCCAGATCAGTCAATCTCCGGACACTAACTACCATTCAGAACCACATATTTCAGATATTCCATCAGAACTTAGCACATCGCATGTGAAAAGATCAGTTGCAGCCGTGCAATTTGGAGGAGAGCACTCCATCCCCATTTGACGTTCCTAGACCCCAAATGACAAACAACACCAAATAGCAGCAGAAGAAAAACGAGAACAAGAAAATAGTGAGCAAAATTCACATCCTAGAGGGGATCGATTGTTCATGGGAAACGGGAGGAGAAGGGGTGGATCGAGCAATCCGCCATTGAGGAAAGTAGGGACGAATACTCCGCACCTTGTTCTTCGTTTGTGTCGGAGGAGAGTTGGGGGGAAGCAGAAGCACCGGACAAATGGACTGCAGCAGATGGAAGAGACGGGAACCATTGGTAGTCTTCTACGGAATGGCTCTTATATTTGTCGTGGTTTTTTCCGAATCTGTATCCTATTTGTTCGAGTTTATAAACGGGGAACCATGTTGTTCTTGTTTTTTTCGTTTTTTCTGAATTACATGGCTGTTGTCTCGGAACCATCGTTCCATAGATGTAAGCTAGAAATTATTTAAACTTATTTTTTCTAAAATGGAAACTATTTTCCCGATGTTAATGGAGATGAAATTCTCAAACCAATTTGACCACTTGATAAAGTCATCCGTATTTCGGTTTTTTTACACGCTCTCTCTCCTTAGGTAAAGAATTTCAAAAAGATTAGACTAAATTATTTAATGGTCCTTCAACTATTCCTTTTTTATTTTAATACCTTTAATTTTAAAATTAGCCGCTCTAGTACCTAAACTCGTATTATGTTTCAATTTACAAATAATTTGATAATTCCGTTAAAATTTCATGTAAAAATTCAATCATGTCCTTTTTATTTTACTTCTTCGCAAATCCCTTTCTTCTTCATTCTTCTGTTTCTTCCTCATCTTTCTCCACGAGAGCAGGCGATAATGGCTTGTGTTAGTAACATGAAGGACTGATAGATAACCTTAGAGGACTGAGTGGCAACGTGGAGGACTGAGCGGCGACAATGTCTTGGATTGAGATCCGACAAGGCGACAATGGTTGGTTTCTTTTACCTATCTATCGCATTGATTTCTAGTAAGGTTTTGGGTATTTCTGTGATTTTTGTAAGGACAACAGAAACGATGGTGGACTCCATCTTAACTCCCGTAAAGGTTTCCCTATGGGGGCGACAGTAGGTTCTGTCTCACTCTAGTTAGGATTTCTCTATGGGGGCGACATTGGATTCCGTCTCACTCCAGTTAGGATTTCTCTGTGGGGCTGACGATAGAGTTCCATCTCACTTTAGTTAGGGTTTCTCTGTGGAGGCGACGATAGGTTCCGTCTTACTCCAATTAAGGTTTCTCTTCCTAGGTAATGTACGGTGGATTCCAGTGATTGATTTTCAGTGTTTCTAGTTATGATTTCTTGTGTTTTATTTCTATTGACAACATACAAATGCCAGAAATTTACTACACATTTGATATCAATTATAAGGGTTTTCTTAATAATGAAATGCCTAGAAATGGAGAGATTACATGTTGTTTTAATGTTAACCCAGACAGGATGTCATATTTTGAATTGATGAATTTACTTGAAGACATATTGTAACCATGCCGTCGGGGGTGGCCACAAATAGGTAATATTATGTGTGCCAAAAGCGGCAAAGCCACGACAAAAATAAAAGAAGAAAAATACAGAAAATGCAGGAGTCGCCACCTAGTCTATTCAAATGGAAGACAAGGAAAACCATAAAATACACGAAAAATCATGCAAAACAAATAAAAAGGGGCTGCGCAAACCAGAAATGCGGGTAAGGATCCCTGTTACGTACGAGGAAGGTGTTAGGCACCCTCGCACACCCGATAAATCGGTCTTCTAATGATTTCTCTTTTGCTTATGAAATATCGGCTTTTCAGCCTTTTGCTGTACGCCCGAGGGCGATATGCCATGTCATGCAAATGTTTGTGTCTAAAGTATAGGTGCATGATGTATAGGGGTGTGTCCTAATACTCAGAAATATCGCTCGTGTGCCGGGCCAAGAGTTGATGCAATAATATTGCATAATAAGATCAAAGATCTAATATCTTGAGCGATTTATCATCCTTGCTTACTACATGCCTAAATGCAAGCTAAAATGCAAGGAAAACTGC
>JAMKQA010029772.1:0-19988 GCA_024699735.1 Posidonia australis
CAAAACCCCTCAAACCATACATGATTTCATCAATCACACAACTCATACGAAAATCACAAGGGGAAAGGGCTCAAGAACGACTACTGTAGCCTTCAACCTCAAAATCACATTTTTCCCCCAAACATGAATCCTAACTGCATGATCTCTACATTCTCATGCAATACATCACATTTTCATTCATTTCATGATTTTTCCACGATTTCTCATGCATTATCTTGATTTCTATGCAATTAACCTACTATTATTAAAACGCTAAACGGAAGGAGGGGAAAGGACCGTGTACCAGACTCAGGCCTCTGGCGACCCTTACCACACTCCGGTAAGCCACGACAAACTCCAATGAACCTCCTCTGCCAGTGGAACACCACGAGTAGCTTGCACCACCTCCTCCTAGTTCACGCGCCTCAGCTCCCTTTCTTCTCTTCCTTTCCTTTCTCGCCGCGCTCTCCCCTTGCCCACTCCTGCCTCCCTCTCTTATTTCTGCCACCGCTCGCTTGGCATCGGTCACCCATCCCGTCGGATGAGATGGGGAGGCATGGGCCTCCGTCACTGGTGGCACTGGTGGAAGGAGAGAAAGAAGAAGACGAAGAATGGGTGGAAGGGCGTGGCTCGTGAGAGAAAAAGGAGAAAAAGGAAGAAAAGAAAAGAGGAAAGAACGGCACGCAAAACGAGGCAACTGTGCATCCTCAAACCATACTCCACATTGGTCCCAAATCACAGGCAGATGCACAGAAAGCCAACCATAATCTCACACAACCAAGAAACAACAGATTATCCATTAATAAACCATTATACACAATATTGCAAATAATTACATGGTTTACAATAAAATGGATAATCAGGCCCAGATGTCACAATAACACAACCACTAGTAGTCCTTTTGTAGAACATGGAATGATCAACAACACATCTCTGAAACCCACTAGTTAGAATCACCTGATTGAAATTTTCAAATTATGCCCTAGGACTCTATTTGAGGTCATAGATCACCTTCTTCAATCTACACACACAATCCTCTCCTTGTGCAACATACCTTGGAGGTTGCTCTAGCAAGACAGACTTGGTCAGATCTCCATATAAGAAGACGTTCCTGACATCCAACCTGTAGACACCCCAATTTCTCGATTTTGTGGGATGGAGATGTGGTGGCTGAGCTCTAACTCTAATTGAATCCATTCAAAGCCCATTAGGCTCATTAAGCCCAAATTGAGCCCACAAGGCCCACAAGTCCATGAAGGCCCACCATAAACAGTTTAACACCATATTTCTCCCTGTCCTTACTCATAATTTCTTTCATTTTTTATCAATTTTCACCAACTCATCCTTCCTTCTCACCATTTTCTTCTCACTAAACCCATTCTTCTTCACTGGTTTCACCAAAATCCTACAAGCCTTCTTCAACCAGCAACCCATCTTCTCTAGCCCATCTCACCACATCATCCAGTAGCAGCCACTTCCCCATCTTGAGCCACCAAGGCAGCCCTAACCACTGGATGAGTTGCCGGAGGGGCCTAGATCGCCGTCGATCCTTGTCGGCGAGCAGGGGACAGGATGGAGCGGGGGGGACAGTGTTCTGCTAGGTTGTTAGGTGCTGGAGGTTCAGTTACTGGCTGTCGGGAGATTTGTTAGGCGGTTAAGTGGTTGTTAGAGTTCGGATGGGTTGTTACAGCCGTCAACCTCCTCTATAAAAGGAAGGGTAGAGGTAGAGTTTGAAAAGACTTTCTGGCGCGAGAGTGACGACAGTGGAGTGTGCCAGAGAATTCCAGAGAGAAAGGGAAGTTCATGGAGAGCAGAGGAAGCGAGTTCCAGTGCTCCAGCGAGGTGCAGATCTCCTTCAGGCTAGGTACGCCTTTTTTGATCCCTCCTAGTTTAATTCATAGCTTCCTGGATCCCTCCTCCTTCTTTCTGGACAATTCCGAGCCATCCAGAGCGTTCCTCTGGTCGGATTTGCTCCTAGGGCTCACCGTCGCCATTTCCCGGTGACGTAGGGGGGGCAATCCAGGGCACGTCCCTGGTTCCCTAGTCTCCTCTCCTCCTCCTTTAGTCTCCCCAGTGCTTTCCCGCTCCTTGGATTGCCGCTCCGACACCTCCAGACAGCCTACACGAGATCGCTGGAGAACACGCCCTGAGACGACGTCGCTGGAGAAGACGACTCCTCCAAAGATGGACCATGGGCCTCCCACTACGTCGCGCACCATTGTCAGCTCAGGAACCCTCCACCGTGTCCCGCGAGGCCTTCAGAGCTTCCAGAACTGCGTCTCGAGCTCTAGATCGTCACAGCGACGTGGCCCACCGGAGGAGCCACGACGACGACAGGCGAGCCCCCTCCTTGCACCAACAGCATCCATTCCGCCCCAGAAGAATTGAGGAAGCTCCCCAAGGCCACTTGGATTGCTGGACTGCCGCGCTGCAACTCTCCAGTAGCTCTCCTTCCCCAACGCCGTCGCCGGAGCTCAACAACGGTGGAGGAAATGGGAGGACCGTTCCCACCTGCAGATCCTTGATCCACTCCGTTGGATCCTCTTCTCTTTCTCCCTTCTCGCTTCTCGTGAGGTCTGATCTAAGATCAGACCACGGGAAGGCCTTGTTTGCCCCCCTGACGGTCGTCGGCGGCGAAGCTCCATCATCGGCGACCGTCGTGTTTTTTCCCTTTTTTAAAAAACAATTAAAACATTTATTTGAATAAATTTCTAAAACTTTGTTTTCCTTTCGTTCAGGTCCTTTTCGTGTTACACTTTGGTCCTTTTGTTACAAATAGGTCCTTCAGTCATTTTTCTAAAATCATTCGAATAAAGTTTTCACTGAAACTATTGCATTTGTCCCCCTGAACATTTAAAATAATATTTTCTAGGCATTAAACTTTAGCAAAAGCCCTCAAGTTTTCTTTCAATGCATTTTAATTCAACATTTTTGCATAAAAGATCCTGAGCTTTCTTGAAAATTTTCTGGATGTACATTTTTCTGTGAAAATTGAATCTAAGTCCCTGTATTCTTTTAAAATCATCAAGAATGCTTATTTTTACTGGTTAATTTGCATTTTAACCCCTGATTTCTTTTGAACTCTTTTGAATGCATTGTTTTGCTGGGGCAATTTGCATTTTAGCCCCTGTACTTCACTGATTTTACTCTAAATGCCTATTTTCAGGGGTAAAATGACTGTTTTGCCCCTGAAACTTTCTGGAACCTTTCTGAATCATTTTTCTTGCATTTTTACCCTGAATTTCCATTGAATTGTTTTAAATGCATGTTTTAGTGGTAAAATTGCATTTTAACCCCTAGGAAACTTCATTTTGACTAGGATTCCACATATTTGCACATTTGACCCTAGAATTCTTCATAATTGCATAGAATGTGTTTTCTATGTATTTTTGATGATTTGGGCTTCAAAATTTCAATTTTCCTCAGAATTTTGGTTTTTGCACAAAACCCCCTAGAATTTTCATATTTGCACTCACTTACATTTTGCATATCTTTTCACATCTTTCCGTATAAGTTTTCTTGCCTTTCCTTCCTTGCTTTGCGCACGGTTTTCTAGCTTGTTCCGAGCTTGTTTTTCTCGTCATTTCTCGGATTTCTCCCTGTTTTCGCCTTTAGATTTGTTTTGGCTTTCCTTCGCCTGAGGGCGTATAATAAAAGGCTTGACAAAGCCGACATGGTCCAGAAATGAGGATTATTTCCCCCTTTTTAATTTTCTCTGATTTTATCCAAATTTCCACTGATTTGTGAGACACTTTCCGAGAATTTCTCGATTTTCACGATTTTCCTCATCGCCCAAGGGCGTATAGTAAAGCGGCATTCTCAATGCCTACATTTGACCCTCGGATTAACTTTTCCCTTTGTTTCATTTCTTTACTTTGATTTGGCATGTTTTTCAGTCACATTTAGCATGAACATTTAGAATACGCAAGCATACATCCGTAGACCATTGACAATAGGGAAACCTAGAAAGACCGAGTTTTCTCGGGCGCATGGGGGTGCCTAACCCCTTCCTCATGTGTAATCAGAGTCCTTACGCTTTCTCTAGCCGACATTCATTTGTGCATTGTCCATTAGGCACGGAGCGCACACATACATTCTGCATATTATTTGCTTTCCAGTTTTCTTGTGTTTTTGGTTTTCCTCGTCTTTCCATTAAATGACTAGGTGGCAACTCCTTTCCTTATCCTTTTTATCCTCCCTTGGTGTTTCCGAGTCTAGCCTTTTCCTCCGGATTCACCATCTTCGCCGTGACCATATCGGGTCTCCTCGAGTGTTTCCACGCACTCGGTAGGAGGAGAGCCACGCAAGGGTTCCACCGGCATGGTCACAGGAGCTGGCGACTCCATTGGGGATAACCAGGTTCTAACTTTAGTTTTGGTTTCCCTACTTGTCTTTGGTCTGTTTACTTTGTACTTGCTTGCTTGTTCTGTTACTTGTACATATTTGATTGAACATGCCTTTTCTAGCCGTCTTTGCACTATTGCTATGCCACTTCACTTGCACATGACTCAATTCATGCTTTGTTAGTTGATACTTGCTTTTTTTCACCTACTTGAGCACTACACCAGCACATGCCATGATCATGCCTTTTGTCTGACTTCTTTGGATGCCATGCTTGTGTGTTTTTCCTTTTATTTTAATTTGCCATGATTAGGAGAATAGAGTCATGTTTGCCTCCCTATCTGGTTAAAATAAAACACACAAATTCAGACGAACAATAAATAAGGCATAACTAGAGACAAAATGCTCATAATTTCCCCAGGTTAAAACGCACAAACTCAATTGAACAATTAATATGGTATAACTAGGGGAAAATGCTCACAATCCCCTCTGGTTTCATAAAACGCAAGTAAAAGACACCAAAGCATATCGCATGTTTGATCATATAGGGCATGCATCTTCTCCTCTCGGTCTACCCACAGTTTGCAAAGGATGATCCTAGCAGCCCATTCTATAGCTTTGGCGTAGAGCATGTTGTTAGTTTGTCCCCCCTTGTCTGGGGTCGTGTTGGTGCTAGTAGAGGGTACAGCTCCTTGCTACTGCAGGAGACGAGGCCACCAACGCACCACCCGTTCACTACCTGCGCTTTGGCCAGGATTTAGAATGGGGACCTTACTTTCTAACCAGAGTCAAAAAACCCAAACCCATGAGTGCGTCCCATATGGTTCGCTCCGTGTGGGACATGCATGGTGAGAGAGAGCATGTTAGTAGCATTCTTATGCATGTATGCCATTCATGCCACCCTAATAAGCAACTACATAGCTAACTTATTTCTTTTGTTGTCTTGTCTTCACTTTTTCACTCTTTTTGCTCTTTTCCACTGACACATTAAGTTTCTTTTCCTTTGCCAGGAATAGAGTTCTGTGTGCGAATTCCTAGGTCTAAGCCTAGGAGTTCCTTTCTATGACCTCAGTCTCGAGGCGTTATTCTTGACTGTCTTTCCTCGAGCTATTCGTCACTTCCGACAAGAGCTCCTCGTAAGCATCATCCTGTCACTTGCAATCGCAGCCATGTTCTCACCCGTTCGCGGCCCATCATGGCCCAGCGAGCTTCTAAGACCTCTGCACCAACTGCTCTAAAGGGGATTCCTGTTTCTACCCCTCCTCACTCTTTTGCCATTTCATCACTCATTCCTTCATCGCTCCATGGTGGCTTCTTTCAGGCACCTAGATTTCCTCGCCCTTCAATTTCGGGACACTAGCAGACCTTTATTGGTCTGGAGCCTACAACGGAGGCGGTTACCATGACAACTTCAAGGGCATCTGATCTGACGATACCCTGTCCTTCTGTTGACCCTCATCCACTTGACACCTAGTTGGTTGCGATTGTCTCTTTAATAGGAATCCAATCCACAGCATCTTTGAACCTCCAGCCCCCTATGACATCCCTGCCGCTTGATCTTCTAGCCCTCGGTACTGCTATTGTACAGTCTCAGCAACTTCTGGCCCTTGCACAGAGGTTGCAAAGCATGGCTTTCTCTTTGGATCCCACTTTGACTATGCCTGTTTGTCCCATTCCCAAGGATCCTGTTCCACCTGCTCAGGCACTTCATGTAGCACCAGTCACTCCACCACTGTAGCTTTTGCCACAACTTCCTGCTGTCTCGACAACGAGCCTAGCCACTCTGCCTATAGCGTCATATCTACAGCATGCACAGCATATTCCTCCTTCAATTGGTGGTCAGCCTCTTGGGCTGGCTGGAGTACATCGGCCTATGAACCTGACCATACCGGTTCTGCAACTGTTGCTCCCACACACAACTACATGCACCGCACAACATAACATTTCAATACCTTTGCATCAGGTTCATGCGTCAGTATGCACACCACCACTAGCATACACACACAGGTATGCTGGTCATCACGCCACAGCACCAGGTGGTGAGATGATAGATCTGGAGGAGCACACGGGTGCTATAGACTCAACGTACGCGGGACCCGTCCCGGCTACACACTCAATGTCAGCAGCGACTTCCAATGCACCTTTCGCCAGGATGAATGACCTAGAGAAAGCTCTTCGACAAGTGCAGGGCGGGGACCGCCAGTCTTTCTCTTTTTGGGACCTCTGCTATTACCCAGAGGCGTTACTCCCCCCGAACTTCCATATCCCGGAATTCGAGAAGTATAACGGGAAAGGCTGCCCAATTTCACATCTTAGGGCGTACTGTGGCGATCTCACTCAGCTCCAGGCTGACGAGAGACTTCTCATTTGCCTTTTCCAGAAAAGTCTTACTGGTCCAGCTCTAAAGTGGTTCACATCGCTAGATATGACCACCATCAAGACTTGGAACGATCTGAGCCAAGCTTTCCTAGAACTATACTCTTTTAACCTAGACATGGTCCCAAAGCGCAAGGACCTAGTCGCTACCAAGCAGAAGCCCTACGAGCCGTTCGGGGAGTACGTCGGGCACTGACGAGCCCTCGCTTCACAAGTGCGAGATAGACCCTCTCATGAGGAGTCTATCGAAATAATTATTCAAGGAGTGCAGCCAACCATTGAGGCCCTGCTAAGCATTCAACCCATTTCCACCTTCACTGGCCTGATCAAAGCTGGCACTCGCGTTGAGAGCTCACTCAATAGCGGAAGCTTCCCTACGCTAGTAGCATTCGCCAAGCAGACTATGGCTACCGGCAGAACCAGTAACAATAACAATGGCAACAATGGATCTAACACTGGGTTCAGCTAGAAGAAAGAGTCTGCTTGGAATGCAATGGCGTACGTAGGAGTTCCTGCTATGCCAGCCAATATGGTGAGCCCGTCAGCTCCGAATCAGGTCAATTATTCTCCTGTATCTAGAGCACCACGCACTTCACAAATCACTACCACCGTCGAGCCAATCTACCCGCCAACACCGGCAAGGTAGGATCGCTATCGGGGATCAAGGCGGCTCCCATGACCTGAGAGGGACTACACTCCTCTGGTCGAGCCACTGAGTGTCATATTCCCTAGGGTAGCATCAATACTAAGGCTTCTAAAAATCCGTCCACCGCCAAACCCACTACCGCAGTGGTTTAAAGCGGATTTATATTGCAGTTACCATAGAGCCGTCGGGCACTCTACAGATAATTGCTTTACACTTCGGGGAGCAGATCAGGACTTGATTGACTGCAAGGTCATCAGCATTCATACACAGGAGGCAGACCTAGGCCCGCTGCACGGACACCTCATTCATTTGGATCCACATCTAGTAGCATAGTTAGCCAACCTTTTTTTGAGCATGCTCTGGGAACTTCGGGAGTGCATTCGCGTTCTTTGGATGAGGTCGAGCCTTTTTATCCTTCTCGCCTCATCCATAATGTTTCAGAATCTTTCTCTTATCAGCTGAGTCAGTCCCTCCTTGAAACTGTCAACTCTACCATCAGCGTGATCTAGTTAACTGCCCGACCCAGGTGAACGGCTACAAGACCTGCCATGCAATCTGCCCCACTAGCAATTAGCCTATTAGCCAGATCGAGGCATAACTTGACCCACCAAACACCAGTACCTTCCTTGCCAGTTCCAGCCCCAAGAGAATTAAGGGCCCATGCTCCTGTGGTCATCAACCTAACATAGGACACCCACCGCATGCCCTATAGCTACACCACTGAAATGTGTGCAGAGGTAACGCAGTCGGGAAGGGTATACAAAGCCCTAGTCCCAGCAAACAAGGCCAATCAGCCTGTGATTTCATCTACCCAAGCAAAAACCCACACTCTCAGTCCAATCCTTGAAGAGACTGCCACAAGAGCTAACCCCTACTCCCAAAGTTGACCCACCGGTAGCCGATATTACTGCCTAGTTGAAAAAGATCAAAGTAGATATTCCATATGGGACCTAATCCACACCTCGACTGAACATAGAGAGGCGTTCCTTTGAGTCTTTCTGGCCGCCCATGTTTCCTCAACTATACAACCCTCGGCCTTGGAGGACATGGTGGGGATGACAGCCGCGCCCAAGGTCATTTCTTTCTCTAGCTCAGAGCTTCCTCTAGCAGGGACAAATCACAGCCAGCCCCTTTTCATCGCAGTGCAATACCAAAATTACAACATTCCTCTCACTTTGGTTGATAATGGCGCCAGTTTGAACGTCTGCCCCTTGCGGACTGCGAGTCAGGTCAGCTTCAAATCGGAGGACATCACTCCAGTAGTGAAGGGAATGACGACCTTCAACAACATGCACCACGATGCCTTAGGGATCCTGTTCATTCCCTTAATCATTGGCCCTGCTCGTTTCGAGGTCGAGTTCTATGTCGTTGACCTTGAACCATCTTTCAATCTTCTACTTGGGCGCCCTTGGCTCCACAAGCATCTAGTCATCCCCTCAACCCTCCACCGCATGATTAAATTCCGTTGGAACAATGACATTGTCGTTGTGATGGCGGAAAAGCTCGAAAAGGAGAAGGTTGAGGCAGTCTCTTCTGTCTTGCTCCATACTGTCCATTTTGACTCCAGACCTTCTGATGTGCTCTACTGTGTCGACCGTTTCGAACCGATCAACTTTATTCCGATTCTCGAGCGTACCAGTCGTTTGGCTGCTTTTGGCAATCCCTTTTTGATGGTCGAGAATCTATGTCAGAGATAGGGGTACGAGAAATGAGCACCTCTCGGGCGGAATGGCCACGGAATCGCAGAACCATTCGCCGCGGAGAGAAGACGTGAGTTTGAAGGACTGGGATACGAGCGCAAGCCGCAAGACAGCTACGCAAAGCGTTGTAAGTTCCAAAAGCTCGTTATTCCCCGAGATTTAAACAATTTCGTCAGTACAAAATTGCTGGCATGTTTGCAGAGCCTGAGCCAATTGAGCCGATCAGTGAGCCAGAATGGGTATGTGTAGAGGATTACTATTCAGAGGCGGAAGTTTTGGACTTCACAATGGGTTCAACATCATCTGAGTCCTCAGGGATAGCTATGCTAGCATTGCCGCCTCTGGAGTCAATAGAGGGTCTTTCCACCAATCCAGTTGTAGTATGGGATTCAGCGAGAGCAGATTCAGCAATTGGAGCTTCAAAATAGCGGTCAGTTTTGAAGGGATTACAGCCAAGGAAGCTAGAATTAGTACCCGAGGTGTTGAGGACTACCAGCGCATATTATGTGGATTTCGCTTCCGATGAAGAGGAAGGAGATGCCGTGGTATCTCAAGTGGATAACATGCTTAGTGACTTGGAGGTCCTATTTCAGGAGCAGTTATTGGTACTGGCCGAAGATACGCAAGATGAACTCAGGTGCAAGAAACAGAAGGTAGCAATGATAGAGGACACAGAGGAGCAAATAGTTGCACCGAGTCAGTCTGCAATCATGACCTTGGAGGAGAGTAAGTCTTTGAACGCTAGACTAGAGGAGTTTATCTCCAATCAGCCGGGAGGCGGGTCTAGGTGGTATTATCAGACCTGGCCCCACTTGAGCAGTGGGGTCCAAAAAAAAAAAGATCCTGAGCTAGGCTCAAGAGAGAACCCGGGCGGCAGCACTCACATCAGACAGACAAAGGACAACTGCTCACTTGTTGCACATGTTGTACAGAGAAAGTATGATAGTAAGAGCTTTTGTTCATCAGAGGTAGAACAGTCAGGCACAAGTTCGGGAATATCGGAGCCAGAAATCATCAGGGGTGCATACAGGAAAACTAGGGTTACAGTGACCATTCTGAAGCACCACCAAGGACAGAATGCGAAAGAAGTATGCACCTTGGAAGACACGGATTCATCGTGCCAGCAAGAGGTCCTTCCTGAACTGATTGCATATGGAGAAGAAGATGGTGCAAAAGTAGAAGAGGAAGGTCACGATGCATCGGAATTCCAGCCTTACGATGATGATCCCGAAGGCTCGAACCTGCATGTAGAAGAAGAGACAGAGATTGTGAGTATCGACACTGATGAAGATGTTCAAGAAGTGCGGATAAACGCCAGACTCACAGCACAGGCCAGAGAAGAACTTGTTGAGCTTCTCCGGGAATATGCAGATATCTTTGCCTGGAGTTATGACGACATGGTTGGGCTAGACGTCGAGGTAGTGGTACATACTTTACCGCTTAAGCCTGACGTCAAGCCAGTCAAAACGAAATTATGCAGATGGCGACCACAGTGGCTCTTGAATTGAAGGAGGAGATAATGAAGCAGCACAAAGTTAACTTCCTGAAGGTCGTCCTGTACCCGGAATGGTTAACAAATGCAGTTTCGGTACCCAAGAAGGATGGTCGGTTCCGAATGTGTATCGATTACAGAGACCTAAATAAAGCCAGCCCGAAGGATGATTTTCCACTCCCACACATTGATGTGTTAGTTGATAATACTGCAGGATACAAGATGTTGTCATTCATGGATGGATTCTCAGGATATAATCAAATCCGGATGGTAGAAGAAGATAGAGAAAACATCCTTTATTACCCCATGGGGAGTGTTTTGCTACATTCCGTTTGGGCTCAAGAATGCCGGGGCCACATATCAGAGGGCAATGACAGCTTTATTCCACGCATCAAGACATTGAGGTCTACATGGATGATATGATTGCAAAGTCAAAAGAGCCTGAAAAACATATTGCGTGTTTGAGGAAGCTTTTTAACTGCTTGCGAAAGTACAAGTTGCGGTTGAACCCCAACAAGTGCGTGTTCGGTGTGTCATCTGGTAAATTACTAGGATACATCATCAGCCAAAGGGGAATCGAGGTAGATCCAAGCAAGGCCGAAGCCATCATTGAGATGCCTCCCTCTACAACAGAGAATGAAGTCCTGGGGTTGCTGGGACGGTTGCAGTATATCAGCTGATTCATTGCCTAGTTGACACCCATCTGCGAGCCAATCTTCAAGCTCCTGAGGAAAAATGCACAGATTCGTTGGAGTGAAGAATGCCAGGAAGCATTTGACAAAATCATGAAGCTCTTGGCAAGACCACCAGTTTTAGTTCCTCCGACACTAGGACGTTCTCTACTGCTCTATTTGTCAGTAACACAGCATTCAATGGGCGCAGTCTTGGGTCAGCGTGATGAAACAGGCCGCAAGGAGAGGGCCATCTATTACCTGATCAAAAAGTTCAATGATTGCGAAGTTAAGTATACCGCAATCGAGAAGGCTTGCTTATCCCTCGTTTGGGCCACACAGCGCTTAAGGCACTATATGATGGCATATCCAATTCTATTACTGTGCCGACATGATCCTATGAAATACCTGTTTTAGAAGCCAACCCTGGTGGGTAGATGTGTGAAGTGGCAAGTACTCTTATCTCAATTTGACATCACTTTTGTCACTCAGAAGTCGATGAAGGGACAGGCCATGGCCGATCACTTAGCAGACTTACCATTGCTAGAATATCAACCCCTGCAGACTCAGTTCCCTGATGGCGATATATTGTTCGCCATAGAGGAGGAAGAACCGACAATCCCTCGAGATAAAGATCAGTGGAAACTCTACTTTGATGGCGTAGTTAACAAGAAGGGCATGGGTATCAGTGTAGTGTTGGAAATTCCACATGGACAGATGATCCCGCTCGCTCAAAAGCTAACCTTTGTATGCACCAATAATGTGGTAGAGTATGAGGCATGTATCCTGGGCCTGCGAACAGCATTAGAGCATGGTGCACAGAGATTACATGTGCATAGGGATGCCATGTTAGTTATCTCTCAAGGTAATGGCAACTGGAGAACCAAAGACCTGCAATTAGTTCCATATCATAATCATCTTTTGAAGCTGATGGCTAAGTTTGAGGAGATACACTTTTCTTTTATGAATAGAGCCAAGAATGCTTATGCGGATGCACTGGCCACTCTTGCAACTTGGTTTTCCATACCAGAGGATGATATGGTGAAAGTGTCGGTAACCTGCACAGACCAACCAGCACACTACATGAGCATAGAAGAAGTAGATTTTACAGTAGAGCTTCCCTGGTATCATGACATCAGAGCTTATCTGGAAACTGGGAATCATCATCTAGATGCATCAACGGCAGATAGAAAAACCATGGTCCGACTGGCCTCAAAGTATGTGCTCGGTGCAAGTTACCTATATAGGAGGCCTTACAATCAGATGCTCCTGTGCTGTCTTGATAAAAAAGAGGCCGATACAGTAATGTTACGAGTGCACGCTGGGACATGTGGGCCCCACATGAATGGGTTATTATTGGCCAAGAAAATAATGTTACAAGGTTATTTCTGGTCAACCATGGAGATAGACTGCTGCCAGTTTGTGCGAAGATGTCATAACTGTCAAGTCCATTGCAACTTTATTCATGTACCTCCACAGCAGCTCCATAGCCTGTCATCACCTTAGCCTTTCTCTACGTGGGGAATAGACGTCATCGGAGCCATCCACCCGGCAGCCTCCAATGGACATCTGTACATCTTAGTAGCCATTGATTATTTTAAAAAATGGGTGGAAGCAGCCTCCTACAAGACAGTTACAACGGCTGTGACAGAGAAGTTCATCAGGAACAACATTATCACCCGGTACGGGGTCCCACGTTCCATCATTTCTGATAATGTGACAAATTTCACAGCCAAAAAGGTTGAGGATGTCCTGCAGGAGTTTCATATCCGGCATCACAAGTCTTCCCCATACCACCCTCAGATGAACGGCGTAGTGGAATCCACCAATAAGAATTTAACCAAGATTCTTAAAAAGACGGTGGAAACAGATAAGGACTGGCTTGACAAACTCCCATATGCTTTGTGGGCTTATAGAACATCAATCAGGACCTCAACAGGAGCGACTCTCTATTCTCTCGTATATGGTATGGAAGCAGTTCTACCGATAGAAGTGGAGATACCATCGCTTAGAGTCCTGAAAGAAGCAGAACTGGAAGAGGCGGAGTCGATTGAGGATCGCCTCGTTCAGCTGAACTTGATAGATGAGCATCGATTACAGGCTATGCATCATGCACAATGCTCTCAGGAGCGCATGGCCAAATCTTATCAAAAAAAGGTCTGACCAAGAAGCTTTCTACCAGGGGACTTGGTCTTGCGAGCAATACATCTCCCTGATAGCCACGACAAGTTCAGGCCTAATTGGCCTGGACCATTTGTGGTCAAGCAAGTCTACTCTAGAGGAGCTGTCATCCTTGAGGACATGGATTGTATCGAACAGTCAGAGCCAGTTAGTTCATGCTACCTGAAAAAGTACTATCAGTGATCATAAACAGTGTGTCCTCATTCTGCGACACCAACACTTTTCTCCATGCATGCATAAATCCATGCTCTTCCTACATCCATGTAGCTCTACATCACAACACACTAATTCTCATGCAGAATATGCATGTATAGGGCGTAGTTTGCTTGCATCAACACATGCACGGATTTTAGCCCAATGATGATAGGCAGAATAAGCTTGCCAATGTGGGGAATGTGTCTCCTCAGGTAGATACTATTCAGGAATCTAGAGAGTGAGGGAGCCATCTTTCATTGTGAATTGGGCGAAGTATCCAAACTTCTCATGGACCCTGCACCTCCCAGAGGGAGATAAAATGATAGGGGCGAGAGTGAGCGTGCGAGAAATAAAACAAAAATATATCTGAAAAAGGGCATAAAAGAATAAGAAGACAGAAGTCGCTGATAGAAGTCAGTCCTAAAGAGAGAGGCATGGCGGGTAGCTCTGTCCCTCTAGTTTATCTTGGAGAGGAGTCGGAGTGAGTACCTAAGAGACATGTTCCAAAAGGGTCTAGCCAACCCTTTAAACAAGCAGCAGCTCCCCACCATAGACAAGGTACCTATTACTTCCAAGCCAGTGATAGGGTGAACTCACACGCTTATGAGGGAGAAAGAATAAAGAATAAGTAAAATAAAAAAGTAGGGGTATGGTTCAATGGGGTTTGGAATGGAGCCCAAAACATAGTGACCCATTTCCAGAGGGCCACCCAACGACTAGGTGCTTGGATAGAGTCTCGTGAGGTCTGGAGTTGCCATTCCTTTGTACTTGGCAATAGGCATTCCAATGTTGAGGGCACCAATAAGATCCAGCAAATCATTTAGCATGCATACATTTCTTCCTGCAAAAGTCATCCTAATAAACGTCGCAGAGTGTTACTTGGCTCTCTTGTCTTGAATGTGACAACGTCTTTCAATTTGAGAGAATCAAGAGGACATCGCCTAAACCAGGGGCATTTAAGCTGCTCTCGTTGGTTTAGGGCCATTTATGTCAAACCAGGGGCATGTCAGCTGCCCTATAGTTAGACACACTCAGCCAGTACTCAACCAGGGGCATGTAAGCTACTATGTTTGGTTAAGAGTCATCCATGTCAACTAGGGGCATGTCAGCTGTCCTATGGTTAGACGCTTTAAGCCAACACTCGACCAGGGCCATGTCAGCTGCTCTACAAGTTGAAGATCCCAATAATCGACTGGGAGGCGTAGTCATCAAACAATCCCAGTTCCCTAGATTTGTTGGTCATATCTCATTACTTGGGTACCTGGTTAAAACCAGTTGGTAACCAGGACCTTCCCTCAAGAGTGTGCACAGGATTTAGTCTATTCAGCAATTCCCTGTTCGGTAAGCTACAGTCTTCAGTTCTGGTCCAATTTTTCTAATTCTCTCAGTACCATTTCTACTTTTATTTGTCTGCTTTGATCCTGCCAAGTGCTGTTGAACGAGGCAAAGTGGAAATCTGTTTCTAAAGAATAATGTTTTGAACATGTTCTACAGGAGATCGTTTACTACTTTTGAGGAGCCTCGAGCCAAGAAAGTTGAGGTGCCTTACAGATCATGGGTTACCCCACAATGGTTGTGCCCACACAATGCTCAGATGTTCTCCAGGCTTGGATCAAACAGTTAACTGAAAGTGATCATGACAAGCTACGGATTTGGGGAATCTCTACAAAGCTTCTGGATATCGCAAAGGTAGAGGTTTCTCGTTATTTTCTGTGTGCAGCTGCCCGATTCTGGAAGCCGGATCATCACGTATTCTGCTTTGGGAGGATCAAACTGACCCCAACCCTGGAGGAGGTCCACAAAATTTGCTGCCTATAGAGGTTCCTAGGACCCACCGTGACGGATATTCCTCAGTCTTGTGTGAGCTAACTGGCCTATCGACCAGTGATTGTGGTCGTCAACTCATCTATACTGACGGACTTTCTCCCATGCTAAAACTAGCTTACTTTAACAAAGTAGCTGGAATGCGCACTTCCCTAGGTGATGATCTATGTTTGAAAGGCTTTGTTGTTCGCTTCCTGGGAGAGCTGATTTTCAGCCATGGTCGGATGATTGTGAATATTGAAGGTGCTGAGATTGCTTTGGCAGTTGTTACCCGACAGAAAGATCTAGCTCCAGTCATCCTGCCAGAAACTTATCGGGCACTAGACCGGTCATTGTGGCGCTGTCGGCATTTTTATAGCTGTGGAGCCTTTGTACAAGTATAGATGGATGCACATCTGGGTGTAGCAGTCGTATGCCCACAGCGATCAGCCTTTGAATCCTATTGTCAGAGTGGCCATGCGCGCACACTCACCTCCGTTCAAAAGGAGTACGAGCAATTACAAAGCTTGGCAGAGCAGAAGATCATCTAGTGCATTATTACTTCGGCTTCTTACAACTTTGAGGCATTTTTTTAACACAACTGACATGTGGCTTGTCGTCCTGCCAGGGTTGACTGGTGGAGTGGAATATCACCCAATCCGTGTTATGCGGTAGTTCGGTTACCAGCAGGATTCTCTTGCTCATGGGCAAATGCCAGCACGATTCAAAAAATACCCCCTGAACTCCTACACTGTGACTAGGGAGCTATCTCGCCTGCTTAGTGGCTCCATTCGATCAAAAGATCTTGCAGCCATAGAAGGGAAGGGTTGCACAACGGATTATGAAACCGAAGTCGAAGAGACCTGGCCAATCTGCAGTGCCGTCCTGAGCCAGACGCTCTTCGCCAAAACCTTGGGCTCCAAGAGGATCAGAGATGATGTAGATTCTTAACATTCATGTCATGTTACTGGTTCTTTGCAAGTCGAAGTACATGTAAACACTCCTTTGACTCTGATGATGAAATTCATTAGAACATTTCTTGCCAGCTTGTTTGGTTGCTTGTGTTTGACGCAGGGTAGACGTTTGTGACAGCATGCCCTCGACGATCCTAGATTCTACCTTCTCTTTCCCGCAAGTTTGGCACTGCCATTCCCCCTTTGGTCGGTAAGTCCGAATCTTACCATTCTCCCCATTGGCCAGTAAGTCTGAATCTTACTGTTCCCCCTTTGGCCGGTAAGTTCGAAACTTACCATTCTCCCTTTTGGCTGGTAAGTCCGAATCTTACCATTCTTCCTTTGGTCGGTTAGTCCAAATCTTACCATTCCTCCTTTGGTGGGTAAGTCCGAATCTTACCATTTTCCCTCTTTGGTTGGTAAGTCTGAATCTTACAATTCCCCCTTTGGTCGGTAAGTCCAATCTTACCATTCTCCCTTTGGCCGGTAAGTCTGAATCTTACCATTCGCCCTTTGACCAGTAAGTCCAAAACTTACCATTCTCCTTTTTGGCCAGTAAGTCTAAATCTTACCATTCTTCCTTTGGTCGGTAAGTCTGAATCTTACCATTCCCCCTTTAGTCGGTAAATCCGAACTTACCATTCTCCCCTTTGGCTGGTAAGTCCGAAACTTACCATTCTCCCCTTTGGCCGGTAAGTCCGAATCTTACCATTCCCCCTTTGGTCAATAAGTTCAAAACTTACCATTCTCCCCTTTGGCCAGTAAGTCTGTATCTTACCATTTTCCCTTTGGTTGGTAAGTCTGAATCTTATCATTCTCCCTTTTTGTTGGTAGGTCCGAAACCTACCATGCCCCATTCGATCCTTACTTAAAGAGTTTGGTATCAATGGTCCCCTCTTTTGCTTTGAGTTCCACTCCGAATGGATGGAATCAAAGCAAGCTGTATTCCTCCTTCCTTTGGGCTGGTATCCCGAACAACCCGGGCAATCCCTGTGATGCATGGTGGATTCCCCACTCTCTTTGTTCCTTCCCTCCTGTGGGCTTGTAGCCCGAACTACCTGGATGACTTCCATGACTAGTCACTTCTCGGTCGGCAAGTACCGTGAGTCTTGTCCGACGCTTTTCTCGACAAGTGTGATAACCAGTCATGTCTTTTAGGAGCTGATTGGTCGTCAACTTGTCAGTTTTTGGTCTTTTGTTTTTGTTTCTCTGTTTGGCTTCGGCTTTGGCAACGGGACCTCCGGTGCATTCACTGACTGGTGGCTGGTTGCTGTTAAATGACTCTTGCTTATGGCTTCCGGTGGGGTGTCTTTGTCAATCCTAAGCATCGGTCTCTGTTCTACTCGACCTCCAACCTCGCTCAGGGAGGGGTATCTGTAGACACCTCAATTTCCCAATTTTGCAGGATGGAGATGTGGTGGCTGAGCTCTAACCCTAATTGAATCCATTCAAAGCCCATTAGGCCCATTAAGCCCAAATTGAGCCCATAAGGCCCACAAGTCCATGAAGGCCCACCATAAACAGTTTAACACCATATTTCTCCCTCTCCTTACTCATAATTTCTTTCATTTTTTATCAATTTTCACAAACTCATCCTTCCTTCTCACCATTTTCTTCTCACTAAACCCATTCTTCTTCATTGGTTTCACCAAAATCCCACGAGCCTTCTTCAACCAGCAACCCATCTTCTCCAGCCCATCTCACCACATCATCCAGTAGCAGCCACTTCCCCATCTCAAGCCACCAATGCAACCCTAACCATTGGATGAGTCACTAGAGGGGCCTAGATCACCGTCGATCATTGTTAGCGAGTAGGGGACAGGATGGAGCGTGGGGGACAGTGTTCTCCTAAGTTGTTAGGTGTTGGAGGTTGAGTTACTGGCTGTCGGGAGATCTGTTAGGCGGTTAAGTGGTTGTTAGAGTTCGGATGGGTTGTTACAGCCATCGACCTCCTCTATAAAAGGAAGGGTAGAGGCAGAGTTTGAAAAGATTTCTGGCGCGAGAGTGAAAACAGCGGAGCGTGCCAGAGAACTCTAGAGTGAAAGCGAAGTTCGTGGAGAGGCGAGGAAGCGAGTTCCAGTGCTCCGGCAAGGTGCAGAGCTCCTTCAGGCTAGGTACGCCCCTTCTGATCCCTCCTAGTTTAATTCATAGCTTCCTGGATCCCTCCTCCTTTCTAGACAATTACGAGCCATCCAGAGCCTTCCTCTGCTCGGATTTGCTCCCAGGGCTCATCTTCGCCATTTCTTGACGACGTAGGTGGGGGGGCCAATCCAGGGCTTGTCCCTAGCCCCCTTGTCTCCTCTCCTCCTCTTCTAGTCTCCCCGGTGCTTTCCCGCTCCTTGGATTGCCGCTTCGACACCTCCAGACAGCCAGCACGAGATCGCCAGAGAACACATCCTGAGACGACGTCGTTGGAGAAGACGACTGCTCCAGAGAAAAACCGCGTGCCTCCGGCTGCGCCACGCACCTCCGTCTACTCGGGAACCCTCCACCGTGTCCTGCGAGGCCTCCGGAGCTTCCAGAACCACGTCTCGAGCTCTGGATCGTCACAGCAACGTGGCCCACCGAGGAGGCCATGGCGGCGACAGGCGAGCCCCCTCCTTGCACCAACAGCATCCATTCCGCTTCAGAAGAAGCGAGGAAGCTCCCCGAGGCCACTTTGATTGCTGGACCGCCGCGCCGCAACTCTCCAGAAGCTCTCCTTCCCCAGCACTGTCGCCGGAGCTCCACAACGACGGAGGAGGTGGGAGGACCGTTCCCACCAGCGGATCCTTGATCCACTCTATTGGATCCTCTTCTCTCTCTCCCTTCTTGCATCTCGTGAGGTCTAATCTAAGATCAGACCACGGGAAGGCCTTGTTTACCCCCCTGATGGTCGGCGGCGGCAAAGCTCCATTGCCGGCGACCGTCGTGTTTTTTTTCCTTTTTTAAAAAACAATTAAAACATTTATTTGAATAAATTTCTAAAACTTTGTTTTTCCTTTCGTTTAGGACCTTTTCGTGTTACACTATGGTCCTTTTATTACAAATAGGTCCTTCAGTCATTTTTCTAAAATCATTCGAATAAAGTTTTCACTGAAACTATTGCATTTGTCCCCTTAAACATTTAAAATAATGTTTTCCAGGCATTAAACTTTAGCAAAAGCCCTCAAGTTTTCTTTCAATGCATTTTAATTCAACATTTTTGCATAAAAGATCCTGAGCTTTCTTGAAAGTTTTCTGGATGTACATTTTTCTGTGAAAATTGCATATAAGCCCCTGTATTCTTTTAAAATCATCAAGAATGCTTATTTTTACTGGTTAATTTGCATTTTAACCCCTGATTTCTTTTGAACTCTTCTGAATGCATTGTTTTGCTGGGGCAATTTGCATTTTAGCCCCTGTACTTCACTGATTTTACTCTAAATGCCTATTTTCAGGGGTAAAATGACTGTTTTGCCCCTAAAACTTTCTGGAACCTTTCTGAATCATTTTTCTTGCATTTTTACCCTGAATTTCCATTGAATTGTTTTAAATGCATGTTTTAGTGGTAAAATTGCATTTTAACCCCTAAGAAACTTCATTTTGACTAGGATTGCACATATTTGCACATTTGACCCTAGATTTCTTCATAAATGCATAGAATGTGTTTTCTTATGTATTTTTGATGAT
>JAMKQA010029773.1:0-14684 GCA_024699735.1 Posidonia australis
GCAGAAAGCTTGACTTCTACCCCCGAAGCCAAGGGCCAGTGGGTGGAAATGTGGTGCTCTAAAAGTTCTTTAGTGAGTTGGGTAGAGTGGGAGGAGACTAGAGCACAACATGAGAGCGACAGAAGAAGGTCGTAGGTAGCTTCGAAAGGAGGGATAACAGTAGGAGAGTGGGGAGAGAGACCAGTCATCCTATGAGGGTGGTCAGAGCTTTTGTTATCCTGAAAAAATTTACAAATGGCCACCGGATGAGATGGGGAAGAACAACTAAAGCACAAACCATTGTATTTACAGTTTGCCTTAGTATGGCCAAGAAGGCCACAAGAATAGCAATGTTTAGATTCTCGACAGAAACTCACCAGGGGAGATGGCTTCTTACGACGAGAGATCATAGTCCACTCCGGAAGCTCCTCAATAGCAGAATGGGAGATGAGTGTGGTGAAACGAGAGCCCAATATGGGAGGAATAGAAGCATCGAGAATGTCAGGAGTAGATCTCCCGTCAGAGGAAATCTGACTGACAGGGGGACGTGGGGAGGAGGGAACGAAATCATCGCAGAGAGAGGAGGTACAAAACCTTATTGTTGCAAGCATGAATCTTGATACGGTTCGGATGAGCCAAGTAAGGATCCAACAATTAGAGACAGCTCAGGCCTATTAATCAGTTGCTAAAAGGGAAACAGAGGATTGAATGACCTTAGACTGGATAGTTTTGGTCAGAGATGCTTTCATTTTAGGATAGCACTTTGGAGTAGAGAATGCTAAGTAGATTGAATGGTTAAAAATTACATCCCTTACTCCTCCAAAGAGGGAGTATTTTATGTTCTCAGACCGCCTCAAATGTGAACAAGGTGCCTGCCCTAAGTGTTGATGCATCACCTCGATGCCTCAAATGGGACAATGGTTCCTTGACAATGCCTCCTCTTCACTCAACTATCATTACTATGCTTCCTCCATTATTCCACTATTAATGCTTTGCCCCGTCACCTTCAATACATCTCGTCTATCATCTTTGACATTAATGCTCTGACCACCCCACAATATTACACTCCTTCCCCTATCCGAGGTTCATCATCACTTTCGGCCTACTTACGTCAGCCTTGCCAAGCCTGGGCCTTCTAGATTGGGCCATGTGGTGCCCATCCAATGGTCATAGAATCCAACCTGTATCAATCTTATATCATTTCTATGACTAGAATGTCCTATGTCTAATTGAGTGTCCTTTTAGATTGACACTAATTTCTGATTATTTGTCTAATTGTCTTATGAAAAACTATCTAGGGGTTTTAATTAGTAACATGAACTTTTGAAAATCAAATTCCTTTACTTCTTTGTGACTTTAAAAAAAAGAATAAAGTTAGATCTACTTCCTCACCTAGTAGCCACCTTAAGCCCTTCTTTGGATGTAGAATAAGAAAGTAGGAATAAGTGGAAAGTGATATTGTTATTCTGATAGTACTGCTATTCTGTTTAGAAGTGATTTTCTTTTAAAGGTGAATAAGTGTGTATAAGGAGATATTCTGGTTTAGATGAAAAGTGGAATAAGTATTGGAATAAGTGGAAAACATGTAGATTAGTGATAATCAACTTGATTATTAAAATATCTATCTAGTTTAAAATATATATACATCGTATTATATACGTATTATTTAAAAAAAAAATAAACACACCGTACATATACATGTATCAGAATAACTTAACGGAATAACTTTATTCCACCCTTCTTGTGGAATAGCTATTCTGGAATAAGTAAATCAGAATAGAAATTACTATTCCGCTTTTATTCCACTTTTTAACTTACCAAATGGAATAACTATTCCTATTCTACCTTTATTCCTGGTTTTATCCAAGATCCAAACAGGGGCTAAGTGAATGGAAAAGAAAATTGAAAACTAACAAAGTTAGTAAATAGTACATTATTTTAATTCAGGCGCTAACATTTGTGAAATTTTATGAAGGACGAATAATTTAGATGAATTTTTTGAATTCCCATAATAAAAGCAATTTTCCAATGGTATGCATGTAAAAAATCCTATTGTATATCTATTGATAGTTAACATTGATAAAAAAATGGACAAGTTGAATATCATTAAAAGTTGATTTTGACTTGAGCCATCGGTTAATGATTAACATTTGAACTTGTTTTATAACCTTGTTTGGTAAAATTAGTTAGAACGTACCTCTATAGAATAGTAATCACACTTCTTTTTAAGGAATAAAACTTGGAATTATGTAATTTGATAAGGGTACAAAAGTCAAATCACACCCATTAATCGACTCCATTATAAATTGAGTTTAAATCTACTTTATTAGAAACAAAAATGACAAAATAATAGGTCATAAAGGTGCATCAAGTGAGAAGTTGCATCCTAGTGAAGCTCTTTTTTTCCTTCCTTCTTTGATAAAAGTATAGCTCCTCTTAGAAACACCATTTCCATTGGTTGATGTTATAAAAGCTAAAGGTCTGTTAAAGAACCTTGAGTTTATTTGGAAAACATCTAGTTGAAATTGTAGGCACCTAAAGGAAAAATAAGAAGTAGAATAAAATAAATAAAATATTGAATGTTGGAGGAGAAAAAATAGCTAAGCAGCATGAGATTTTTTTGATGACACTGTCAAACCCATGTTAGGCCATGTTTGGATTTTTTTTTCCTTTCCTAAATGTACCCTAAGTCAAATATGTGAATATAATCTTCTTCTTTGCCGACATTAGTTTATTTTCCCTATATGTTAGGCCATGTTAGCTTATTTTCAATTCCTGATAATTCTTGTTAACTCTAGAATTCTATTTTCTATCAAATTTTATGTCTAAACAAATCTAAAGAGTTGTACTTCACAATGCTGAATTTGGTCAAACCTTAATTATGTGCAATCTTACTTGACAAGTAATGGTTCTTATAGCATCGACGTTCTCACAAAATCTGCTCCACGGAATCAATTCCAGCAACGAACACATCACTTGGAAACCTCAAGATTCTTCTGGCAGTCTGGTTCGCATGAAATGATGAAATCCCCTTACGAATGGATTTAGAGGAACAAATACCAGTCAAGAGAAAGACTCAAACAATTAAGTCCTGATGCAAAATCCTCGGAGCCTTCTTTCCCAAGTTTAAAGAAAGGTAAAAGGATTGACTGGAACTTTTTTGCTGAATTTGGCAAATAAGAGAGTGACCAACTGTAACGATTTTAATCCATAGTTATGATCTTTGTGTATAGCACTCGTCCTCAAATTAGAATATATGAAGTTAATAACTAGTAAATACAAAAGGCTGAAAATATGTAACCATTTTTTATATTTCACTTTTATTAGTTTCTAAAATGGACAATATTTTAATCTCTTTATGATCATATATGTAAACCTTATGTTTGAAAAATTCTTTCCAGGGCAACAATGTTCCATGAAGAAACAATCTTAGCATGGACTACATTATAATATCAACCACGAAAGTGGATTAGAAAAACTTCATGCCGAAGCATCCTAGTGTCTTCGTCAACAGTCGTTATTATCATCATATGAAACTGTGACAGTTGAAAACATGTAGAAAATTGGAAAGAGAAGCGTTCGATTGAATCGGTCCTTTCTCACTACAACAGTTGGGCACATCTAGAAAAGTTGGAAGAAGAAGCATCGAATTGAATCCTTCAAATGGTCATTGCATATGTCATATGTTATCATCAACTACAACTTCCAAACATGTCTGTATAATTCCTTTCCTTCTATCTATTTTCCCTGTTGTCTCATCTTTTCCTGCAGAAAAGTAAAACGATACACAAATTTGACGTATTCAAAACACCCATTTTAGTGAGCTGCATATGCTTTCCGCCCATGCACGCGGACCAACTTGGAAGGTTCTGTTGTCAAAATACCCATTTTACTTCTGATTTCGTGGTTGAAGGTTGTGCAGGTCTCCCTTCAACCAAACCAACATGGACTGTCATGTTTGTCATCTGCGTGCCTGCATGGCTATATATAGAGAGCAGAGGAGGTGGTGGAGGGGGTGGAGCTGTGGTGTGAACTCAAGTGGCTGTGCATATAGGATTCTGAAGCCTTGTCGAACTCACAGACATCTTGCAAAATTGTACTGGACCACTCGTTGAGCTTCAAACAATGGGAGCCGGAGGAAAACAAGCTCAGAATTGACGCTTCATTCAAGACTCACAGCCTGGATGCTGGTTACTTTGGCTAAGTTACCTCCCATAATCGTTTGTATAATTCACGTACTTCTTCTAAGCCCTTCAAGTCCCCTCCTGTTCTATTTTCGCCAAGGCCAATGTATGAGCTTGATGCAGCTGCGGTCGTGGTTGAGGAGCTACGGTACATCTTTTACTCTATATTACTAATTATGTGTTTTTGAACCATTTATTCATCTGGTCATTTAATCCCTTCTAATGGATGATTGTTTTCCTGTACATTCGTTGAAAATGCAGCTGGAAAGCATTGGATTTTGCGAAACCAGAAACTGCAGCTTCAAGATGGGCGAGGGCGGGGACAAAAGCGGCCAAGGTGAATATTATAATTTCTGTTCTTGGAGTTAATAAATATGTACTCAATTAATCAGTCTAATATCAGTCAATTTAGTTGCTAGTCATTTTTTCCCATACATCTGTAATTTGTTGCTGTTTTGGCAGGTTGGGAAGGGCTTGTCCAAGGATGCCAAGGCTCAAAAGCTAGCTCTACGACACTGGCTTGAAGTCGTATGTCTGTTATATCATCCACTGTTTGATCTTGTTTTCATTTATTCGAACTTTCAAAACACATGACTTTTTACACGGTTTTTAACTTCTTTCTGCAAGATAGCTCTGGGGAACGACTCAGAGCTGCAAGGCTACCTAGTAAATATCTTAATCGGAATTAGGTGCTTGTTTTGAAATAGACAGTTGATTTGATGTATCATGGAACAATTGCTTCATTTTTTTTTCTGGGTTTTGAACGTAATACACGATCAGAGTTTTTTCTTTACAAAAAACTAATTTACTTTTTAATGATAGATTTGTTTTTCCAAGAATAGAATAAAAAAAATTCTACAATTTTTCACATTTTTCCTCTTTTGCGCATAATTCTTTTCTAAGATCTTCTTGTACTAAGGAAACCAAAAGAAAGAAAAATACAAGGTCAAAAGCAAATAGAAGAAAAATGAAATTATGAGATTTTATTTTCTATTCAACTCCAACAAAAATATTTGTGTACATGTGAAAAGTAAGGGAAAATATTTTTCCTTTAAATTCCACCTTATTCATGAGAAAGAGGAAAGAACTTTTTAAGCATGTGTTGGAAGCTAAAAGAATTTACTTGTTAACAAAAATGTGTATAAACATTATGATTTTGAACACATTTTTTTTGATCAAAAAGAAAATATTTTATTTTTTCTTTTTCGTTTTATTTTATTTTCAAGTGCACAAACCTCCCTAATACGGGTTAAAGTAGATGTTATATCACTGATAAAGTAATGTTTCACACTTTATGCTTGTGATTGAATTCATATTAATTTTCCCATGCAGATTGACCCACGACACCGATATGGACACAATTTGCATCTGTATTACGATGTTTGGTTCAAAACTGAAAGCACACAAACTTTCTTTTACTGGTAACTTCTGAATGGCATTTTGCATTTTTTCAATATAAAATGTTCTGAAGCTCAAGCTCACCATCAATTTTTCATTTTCTTGAATTTAAGGCTTAACGTAGGAGATGGTAAAGAAGTGAATCTTCAGAAGTGCCCGAGAAACGTTCTTCGGTCCCAATGTGTGAAGTATCTTGGACCGGTTAGAATTCTTCACTTTCACTTTTTCATTCATATGGTAGTGGCACATGGAAGCCAAGCGTATGTTCTTCCTTGCATTTTGGCATGTACGGATTCTGATCATGGAATTATATGTCTCTGATTCGAACCCTTGTAATCACTTCCTTTGGCAGAAAGAGAGGGAGGCATATGAGGTCATCGTGAAGAGTGGAAAACTTGTGTATAGAAAAGGCCAACGTCTTTTGGACACAATCGACGGTTCTGAATGGATATTTGTTCTCAGTACATCGAGGAATTTATATGTAGGACAGGTGATGGCCATATCCCCCTTTTTTTTTTTTTCTGATATGACATCTTAAAACATATCCTCATATTAATACACAAACTGCACAGATGTGTTGCTTGTTGCCGTTGTTTCTTTCCACTTGCAACCTAAGCATTTTTTGCAAATCAATATTCAATGGATTTTTATTGATGCAAAATTTTTGTATGTACATTATACAGTTGAGTAACTTGTTTTGGTATCTGGCTTATTGATGCATTTTAACTGACTGATTTTCATTTTTCTTTCTAATCATCTGTTCAGAAGAAAAAAGGGGAATTTCAACACTCAAGCTTTGTTTCTGGAGGGGCTACGACAGCTGCTGGAATATTGGATGTAAAAGATGGTATTCTCAAGGTACATTCTCATATTGATATCAGATACTCTTGCTTGTTTTTGTTTATAAGCTTAAATGTGCCAAACACCGAATTATATCAGTTATACCCCCCTTCAGAACTCTAAAATGATACTTTATTGAATCGTTACTGATTTCTTATTCACTGCATTACCTTCAGGTTATCAGGTCATACAGTGGACACTACCATCCGACTGAAGAAAATTTTAAGGAGTTCATCAACTTCCTTGAGGAAAACAATGTAGATCTTGCAAATGTGCAGGTAATTATTGAAAGGAAAGCAACAGAAGGCAAAGGACGTACGTCTACAGTAATATGCAGTGAAAGAAAAGAGAAAGCGACAGAGTTGCTGTGAAAACCTAGTATTCTCCAGCTGTTGGGTTCATCCTTATATAATCATGTACAGGGTCAAGAATGTAAATTACACGACAATGAGAATATGCTAGATGTTTCTAGAATAATCATGTAATTCCTACAATTTTTTCCCACCCCCTCAATGTAGATCTCGCCAACAAGAAGAGATGTTTCAATTTCAAGCCTGAGAGGGGAATAATTTGATCTTGATTTAGTCAACTGTGGAGAAGAATAACAGAAGACAGCTTCCTGACAACATTGGACTTCTTCATTGACATATACCTTTTCCTGAATAAAGGTCAGGGCAATTAACATTCTTTTTCTTTTTAGATTAGACGCACAGTTTGTGTACTTGGGGTAAGCATCATCATCCTTTATGACAGGAGAAAGGATTTTGAGATGTAGAGCATTCTTGTACGAAAATAAAAGAACTTTTCACTCCTTTCGGGATTAGCATTTTGCTGAATCATAAATTCTTAATTCAGGATGTATGGACTGTGAATGGTAAGACACTCACATTATGGCATTGTAAATGTTCTCTCTTTCTGGTTTGAGTCTTGAAAGTTCTGAATTCTTAATATCACATCAGAGTAGTAGTCTAAACATATTCAGGACTTTTCTTGTAAATCTTGTTAATGGTTTTTTTTTTTTTTGCTCGTGGTAAATGGTATGTCTAGTTGATGCCCTATCATGTAACATCTTTTCTGTAATGGAGAAAGTCCAGCCTCACCAAAAGTAGTTGACAAATATGAGCTCAACTTTTAGCCTATTCAAACCGAAGCACTAAGAAACAAGTTAGCCTATTCAATTTAGCCAAGCAATGGAATTTTTAAAACGTTATACATTGTTTGTGTCTGGTTCATCTTCAAAGTACACTAACCAGAGAGAGGACTACTTTGATATTACTTGTTACAACTAGGATCTCTCATCGCAAGAATTGTCTCCTTTGGCTCCCATAAACCTCACAATTTGGTCTTTAATCGGTGATTTGGGTAGCTTCCTAAGAGATCATTGTTTACGGATTCTTTTCTATATTCCTATTGAATTTGTGGTTTCCAACAAAATCTAGAGTGCGATCATGTTTTTTTTTATTTATATATGGACTTCTGTCGAACCACTTCTAATGAGGATCCATTAATTACCATAAAAGAACCTTATCAAGGTCATCACACATGTATTCTAGAATAAAAGAGGAAAAACAGGTTATATAATAAAATTTGCGTATCAATGATAAGTAACGAAAACAATTTATATGTAATCATGCATGTTCAAATATAAGGTTATGATTAATATATGATTTTTTTATGTATTAAAGTCAAGAAAAATGCCATCTCAAACATATATATTATCGAATGTAATGTCAACAAAATGTATACTTAAATAAGGACATTATTTTTTTATATGAGATCGAATATATATATAATTAAATATGGTGTCGATAAAAAAAAACATACGACTATGGCAAGCGTAGCATGAAATCAAGTACACATATAATTAAATATGATATCAATAAAAATACGCGATCTAATGTGGTTCTACAACAATATAAAGTTTAAGATAAACTGAATGTGATGTCGATAAATATGTCACAAAATTTGTCCATGTGTCATTTCAAATATAATAGCGATTTAATTAGGAGATTAGACATAGTTAATTGGATTAATGAAAAAAATAAATTGAATATAATGCCGATGAAATTTTTGATTTATGATACCATATTATATCATTATGATAAATAAAAAAGAAAGTATCTATGAGAGAGTGACAAGCATATGATCATGTATCAAGCATGTGATTTTATATTATTAAATATAGTGTTAAATAATATATTATATAACAGCCCCATGTAAGGGACGTGAAATAGTACATGAAATTTAAACATTGCATTATTAGTAATATGTCATATTCATGAAAATTAGAAGAAAAAAAATACATTGTCGTATAGTGAAGCAATCCTAAAAGAGATCTAATTAGAATACTTTTGAATTTAAGTTCAAAGTATCTAATTGTCAATTATGTTGGTGATATTTTCTCATATTTCCAAGAATAACTCTACTTTTTTGAATGTATACCATTGAATTTGGAATTGCCTCCGTAACTTTGTTGGTAGTGTTCGGTGGCCTTCCCTTTCCTTCAAAAAAATAAATTCCTTTTTCTTTAAATGCAACGATGGGATGTCGATGTCCATTTGCTTGGAAGCATGTTGTGCAATATTAAGTCCAATTTTAATGGACTTCAATTCTTCCTAGAGCTTGATATTGGAGTTCTGTCTTTAATGGACATGTCTTTTATTGAATTGCATTGGTCTTCCAGGCCCCCAAGTGTGAATTCTTTTGATGTCAACAAAGAGTCCCCACCAGAGGAAGGCTTGGAAATCTTCGAAAAGCTTTCCTCCAATGTCGTTGTCATGTGTTGCAGATAAATGTACTTTGTGTATCTTTGCCTTGGGCTCTGTTGCACTGAATTCTAGGTATTTTTGGTAATACCTGCAACTTCATACACATATACATGCATGCATATAATATTTCACACCTTTTTTCTCACGTGGATCTATCATGTCATCATTGGGATTTGTGTTTGTTCGGTGGCTTCCTTGTGCAACATAGTTCCTTTTTTTTCCTTCAAAACAAAAAAATTTGGATTAGATTAAGGTGAAGTAAACAAAATAAAAAAAATAACATGGAAAGACATGACTAGGTGCACTAGACACTAACCAGAGATTGTCCCTGCATGTATATGCTATGGGTCTAATATGAAATGCGATAATAAAATGAAAAACAACACGAGAACGATACTCCCTTCACCCTTGCAAATGCGACATGGAGGGGAGGAAGTGGAGGTACGAACACAAAGATGGGACCAAAGAGAAGATCAAAGACTCCTTGCGAAAATCTAGCAGGACTTCGCCAAGAGTTTGCTCTCTCTAAACAAAACTCTCTCTGAATTAGAAGGCCTCTTCTTGACTCGGGGTGTCTAAGGGTCTATTTATAGATGACAAGACGTGAGGAATCTCGTTAAAACGAATTATGGAAGCTTTTAGAAGCAATCAATTCAAAAATGAGATATTTTGACCTTGTCGCCCATGGGGCTGGCGACACGTTCAAATGTGTCGCCACTAGGACAGGCGACGACCCGAGATATTCTATTTTCCTTTATGAGAAAATAGTCAAAAATATATTATTGTGTTTAGGAGCTCCCACACTGGCACTGAGATCTAAATATCTCCTCATTTAAAAATAAAATCCAAAACCACTTCAACAAATATCTAGCAATTGTAAATGATTCACCCTGACTTTTTCAAATTCTCTAGAAATCGCTAGAATATTTTAGAAGGTTTTTTGAATTTTAAATCAAATTTTAAATCCAAATTCAAAGTAAAATCAAATTTAAAAGATAAATTCTCCAATAATTACCATAATTAAATATATCTATAGAAAATCCCGACCTCGTAATTAAATATTCAGAAATTAAGCACATGTTGAAATTATCTTTTTAAATTATGGATAATTCTAGCATTGAAAAAGTGATAATTAATATCATATCTCGTTTTGGACCATGATAAAAATATATGATATTAATCTTAATGTCATCCATTATTATAGAAGTTTCTGGAATTTTCTAGCATTAATGATGATTTATATGATATTCCATTAATAAATAAATACTTAGAAAATCCTAGTAATTATACTAATCATGGGAAAAAATCATGATAATATTTATAAATATCCCATATATAATATTGAAGCCTAAGATGACATGTTGTTACAAGAGGAGGACTCAGGGTGTCAGGCGCCTGTTGAGTTGATGCTAGATACTAGTCGCCTATATGAGAGGCAACGAGTTACGTCGCCTATTTTATAGGTGTTTAGACTAGTCACCTCTCTCAAGGGCCTCATACGATCTTTTGCATTTTACTCCCTGTATTTTATGTTAAATCTAGAGAAGTTCCTTAAAAGTCCGGAAAATACACAAAAATCTCATGAAATCATAAAAACATCTTCTTTAAGCTCAAGGTACTCAAATTTGCCACCAATTTAAGTAAGATGAGAGCATTAGCTCTGCCACAACCAGCAGTTCACCAAAACATTCAAGGGACTCAAGCCTGCCACTAGCTTGAGCTCTGCCACAGCTAACAACCTTGAACCAAGTAAAATCAAGTATGTCTTTAAGGAAAACATAAAATATCCGGAAGATAGAGCAGAAAATCCTCAGTCCTATGATCTGAGACGCCTCAAAGGTTCCTATCCTAGATGACTCTAGAGAAATGCAAAAATGGGACATCTACAGATGTCCCTCCTTGGAGGTGATCTTGGATCAAGATTGGCTTTAAGGTAAGAATGGTAACACCATTGAGCATTTCCTAGAAAAGGGAGCTCACTCTCAAACGATCCGCCACATTTGGACCATTAAAGGAAGAATAAAGGAGGGAACAAACTCGACATCAGGAGTGAGTCACACTTCCAAGTGGTTTATTTAACATTACCATCAAATTGAAGGCTCGGTCATGGAGGGGTCTAACCAATTTTGGAGCTATGTGTCACTGTCCGATGTTGAGACCCTGTCAACTATGTAAAGATATCACTTCAACGAGACAGAAACTAAGGATGGTCGGAGGACATAACCGTGGCCGACTAGGAGTGAAAAGGAGATGATCGTGAGGAAGTACCATAGCACCGATCAAAAATTAAAAAGGAATTTGTGGCTTCTTGTCTGAGAGCTTACTCGGATTGAAATAGCAAAAGAATATGTAGGACTTGATTGGTTTTGGGAGGATCATAATTCTAAGATTTCTAACTCTCTTGAAGAACAATGCTCTGTTAGCGCCTCCACTTCCAATGCATGATTCCTAAATGCATGGATGCATGATTCAAGCAAACAAATGCAAATGCAAGGACAATCATTCAATGCAATGAACGGCCATGTGGTAGGTTAGGCCGACGATGTACGGGTGGTCCCTAACCATATAGACATAAGCAAAATGCGTGGATGCAATTCGTTGTGGTCAAGTGTTTTCTATCTTCAAGTGTGACCAGTACACTCAAGAAAGGACCGTCGTCCCACAACTCGACTTGGCAAGTAAAAGAGTTCTATGAAAGAAGAACCGGGTGAGGGAATGAACCCTTCCTTTACAAAATCGGGGTTTTGCCTCTTAGTCAAGGTTGTCTGTGTACATGGTCGAGACTCCAAGGGCAGAAGCTCGTTACTTGATGTGATGCACAGTTGGGTCTTTGACGCACACGGCGGGACTTGATGTAGCCTCACAATAAAACAAATGTGATGTGCACGGTGGGACTCGATATAGCCTCACCGTGGAATTATACTACAATGCATCCGATGGGGCTTGATGTAGCCTCACAGTAGGATGATTGTGCCTGTGCGATAAGGTAGTAAATGCTAGTGCTTCTGGTTGCCAGTTTCTGTGGCACTGCATTCTAGTCGTTGTCTTAGAGGCACCTATTCACGTCTCCTATACATTAGACGTTGTGTCTAATCACCTGTGGCGGGGGCGACTAGCAAAATCTCTCCCATTCAAACTCAAACTTGGGCTGCTCTAACAAGGGCTTATAAATAGGAGCCCTAGGGACCTTTCAGACGTCATCTCTCCCTATTTCGAGATTTTTTTCCTCCCTTTTGCTTTAGCTATGAAGCTTCCATCATTCTTCTCCTCCACTTTTGTTGTAGAGAGGGTGATCGACATATCCAATCATCTGATGAAGGCTTTACGTGAGGATAAGGTATGTTTGTTAATGCCATAATTGTTGGTTTCCTTATTTCTATTGTTGTTCATATTCCTATGCTTCATGTGCCTTTCTGTAATTAATTGCTTGTACTGTAGGTCATAGTTAACCTTACAGAATGCCCAAATTTCCATAACTCCTTTCCTTATAGCCTCCAATGAGTGTCACGTTTGCTTAATCATGTGGAGGATAACAAACACCTCTTTGCAAGTAGTGGTTTTGAAAATTTGTTGGCCCTCGTACGGACTCCTTCGCATTGGCCACTTCTACATGCATTGATGGCTTTCTGGAATAGTTTCTCCAACACCTTCAATTTTGCTCATGGGGAGACCTCGATTACTTGTGAAGAAGCTACCTCCCTCCTTGGCCTTGTAGTAGAATCCACGTTGGTGTTGGATGATCATTTTGCCATATCTGTTGAGACCATGGATGCCAGGAAAATCAGTTGGTTCCTAGGTGAGGGCTAAGAGGCTAGTAAAACTTTGATGCATAGGAAAAGACTTCATCTTCGAGGTTTTTGGGAGGTTATTTGCACTCATGATTTATCCCCCAAAAGAGTTACAGTTGTGTCTTTTCGTCGGCATCGGAGGGCTTGCGATGTTTGCAGATGATTACTTTACCTTGGACCTCCACCACGTCGACCTCCTCATGCTGATGGCAGCTCGTTCGGACATATATTTATCTCTTGCCGTCTTAGTGTAACATCTGTGCCTGGATTTTTCCATTTTAATATAAACCATGGATTTCTTGTAATTATTTGTATATGGTTTATTAATAGTAAATCCAATTTGTGTTTGTTGGCTATGGGCTCCCTCTGTGTTTTGTGCCTTGGTTTCTCCCCTGTGGTGTGTTTTTTGTGGCCAGTGGGTCGGTTCTGCTTTGAGAACCGTGTTTGTCGTGAACCCACTTGGGCTTGGGGTTTAGGCTCTGACTTGGTCAAGAGCCAGCCGTGCCTTACCCGTCTTCTCCTCTCCACACCCGTGACCAAACTGGAGGCCTCGTGAGCCTAACGGGGGAGGATTGCCCAATCCGTCCCCTCCGCTCAGAGCTATGAGTAGCTGAGGAGCGTCGACGGGATTCCGGGGAAGCTGGCATGGTGGGGAGCTTTAAGAGGAGGTGTTTGGCTTGGGGAAGAGGCAGAGAAGTAGAGAGGGGGGGCAAGAGAGTGTGTGGTTGCTGCAGAGGCGTCGCACGTCTGGAGAGCTCGCGCGAGTGTGGGAGGCTGGTTGGTGCCGTGCACCACTGGTGTGAGGGTACGCGAGGCTCGCCGGAGCCAGGTACGCATTCCCATCCCTTCCTCTCTTTCGTTTGTAGAGTATGCCACTTTAGGGCAAAGAACTTGATTAATGCATGAAAAATGATGTTTAAATCATGATAAAAATGTGGAAATGATGTGAATGAGTTGAATAGCATGTTTATGATGTATCATGCTGTTTTGTGGGCTTTTTGTGTGAATTTTGTGGATGTTGTAAAAGCATGCTACAGCGGTGATTTTTGAGCTCCATGACTTTGTGATTTTCGTTAGAACAGCATACTTAATGGATTTGTGATTTGTTTGAGGGGTTTTGAAGTAGACTTGGAGGTCTACAACCCATGTTTTATTGGTAATTTATGGTGTTTGTTTGGGGGATCCGATTCCTACTCCCACTTGGGGGAGAAAAGGAGGACGATGGCTGGGGAGTTTTCTGCAACAGCAGAAAACGGTATTCCGAATTGGATTCGGCATACTGTTTTGCTCCCAGGCGGTACCCCGTGGTTTGGCCTTAGACGACCGGAGGATTTCGGTCGACCGTTTTCCCCTGTGTCTGAGAAATCTAACAGGGATTCGGTATACCGAAGTTCCATTCGGTATGCCGAATCAGGGGATTTCAGCATACCGAAGTGGGAAACGGTATGCCATTTTTGAGCCCTGAATTGCATTGTTAAATGCAAAGTAAATAATGATTAAATGTGGATAAATACATGATAAATGTATGGAATGCATGAAGATTTTATGAAATGAGATGCATGTTGTTAAGCTAATTTTAATGATGTTTTTCTATGAAAGATAGAAAATATGGCTCATGTGTATTAATGAGGACCCAGTAAGGGGTGATAATGCATGGTATGATAGACCATGAAAGGATGTGTGGGCTTAAGGACCACAGGTAATGATTAGATGATTAATGCATGTGA
>JAMKQA010029774.1:0-11130 GCA_024699735.1 Posidonia australis
TCTGCCTTCAGTTCCTTCCTCCTCAGGACTCTCCTCTCTTTCTGATCCACCTGGTGATGTATCCCATGATGCTATGTTGGAGTAATGCCGACCTTCTGTTGGGTCTTTTGATAGAAAATTTTTATTTTGAGAGTGGACTTTTTAAGATCCCTACTTGGGACTATTTTTGAAGAAATATTGTAATATTAACAATTTGGACGATGTATCCCATGGCTTTTATGCCTTCTATAATCTATCTCAATCGTTAACAAAAAAATTATCAAGATAGAGAAACCCCCAAGATAAATAAAGCTTCAAGAATGTTTATTCTTGAATTCTAATTGTGTTTTGTTATCTTTAAGTACTTGTTTGGGTTTTGATAGATATTGATTGAACTAACTGGTTTTTGCTATATCTATTAAAAAAACATGAGTTTAGACATTGACATAGTGGGTTTGCACTAATTTGATTCATTCATCTCATTGTGGCAAGTTAGTCTTGATCACATGTATATTGTTTTGTCAAAAGCTTTCAGATCACCAATCCAAACACACTACAGGAGATGTATATCTTCAATTATCTGAATATCAAGATAGACATCTAAACACACGACCAGAAATACTTTTTTCCCCCTTTCCCAAACTTTGTTGGCCTCATCTACAGAAGATGTGGCTGCCGCCGTTGTTGCCTACCAGGTTGCTTTTGTCGTAGCCATCGTCGTTGTCGCCACCATCGCAAGAGAGATATGGGAAGAGAAGGAGTCGAGGAAGAAGAAGCGGAAAGAAGAGTAGGGGAAGAGAAGGAGTCTGAGAAGAAATCATCGCTTAGGGTTACGATGGAGGAAAGAAAGAAGATGTCATGCTTTTGTAAAACAGATATTCCTATGATGACAATTAAAAGTAATTAATCATAAATAATAAAGATAATAAAGTAATTATACATCTTATTTTTTTTCAGTTTCTATCAAAAACTTTCTCAGATTAGTTTCTACAAAATCATGAATTTATACATAATTTCCTTCAACTTCTGTGATAAGTTAGACAGTTAAAACTTGTTTAGAACTGTTTCAGTGGTTTTCCATGATTTAATAGGAACTAACCACTTAGAATCCATTCAGAAGTAATTTCAAACGAGATCTTACACTTAGGATGTAAAAGCTCCATGTAATTATCTTTATAACTTATCTATCATAAATTTCTTTTTAAAAAAATGGAAAAGGTAGGGAAGTAATGGAAGTAATAACTCCCATCTTTTTCAACCACACACAGGTAGATCTCTCGGCTCCCAGTGATCTCCTGCTACATCGGACGATGAGATGATGGCGTCAGAAATGACGACCATGGTGCATATCCATGTGTTGAAAATCTCCTTGGTTGGTAGTTGAGTTGGTTGTTGGATCGGAGGCGGTAACACGCCTACACTCTCGACAATGAAAGATTCGGGGTCGAGCTCCACGTCTGAATAATGTATTTCCGTGAAGTGGAAGGAACATTAGCGATCCTTTCAGTTTCGTCATTGCTTGGGTGGTCCGCAAGCTCCTCGGCCATAGAAAAAAGAAATCCTTAAAATATATGTTCGATCCGTATCGTTCATTAAAACGCCTGTTCGATTTGGGGCTGTCGTGATCTCACCTAGGACTTAACGCTACAGAAGCAAAGGGCCAGATAATATCTCCTCTATTCATGATTCAATCTTAACCACACATATAACACCATTTAAGCTTCAGGCCACAAACACAGATACGGAATTAGGGATACAGAGAGAGAGAGAGAGAGAGATGGAGGAGGCTGCAGAGGGAGTGGTGCTGGTGGACTTCTGGGTGAGTCCATTTGGGATGCGAGTGAGGATTGCACTTGCAGAGAAAGGGGTGCAGTACGAGTACCGTGAGCAGAATCTTCTTGAAAAGAAGAGCAGCATTCTCCTCGAATCGAATCCAATTCACAAGAAGGTTCCTGTGCTCGTGCATGACGGCAAGCCCATCTGTGAGTCCTCTCTTATTGTTCAGTACATAGATGAGGTCTGGAACACCACCGCCCCTCTCTTGCCTGCTGATCCTTACCAACGGTCTCAGGCTCGCTTCTGGGGTGACTACATCGACAAGAAGGTACTTTTTTTTTCCCCCAAAAATTCTGCATCCATTGGATTCGAACCTGCAACTACCAAATGAGTTATGCTTTTGTTTGGCACAAGAAGGTACTTATCTACTAAATATTTATGTGGGTATTTTTTATTTTTCTTATTGAATAATAATAGAAATTATTAGTACCAAGAAGATCAGCTGCGGGATTGTTTTTATTGATAGAATCGTGGTTTTGATCACGCACTCCATCCCGAAAAAAGGTATATAACATTATTTCTGAATGGATGAAATATTTCCAAGAAAAAGCTTCCAGAAGTGCGTTGAAACTCAAAGATACCCAAATGATCGAAACTTTGGGGAGGATGGAAGGAGTTCTTCCGATTGCGTGGGACAAAAGTGGGTTTCTTTTCCCGGTGTGGAAAATGGAGGAGTGGGCTGAAACGGTGACGAGAGGAAGAAGAAGAGGTAAAAGAATCGGTGGCTGGGAGAAGACGGAAGAGGGAGAGGAGAAGTTATTTTTTTTGTTTTCTTTTAGGATTTTTAGGTCTCGAGGACAGGACTAGTTTTTTTTTTTTTTAACGACTGGATTAGCTAACCATAGTTTAGGTACGATAACTCGACGGATTGACCGATTAGTCTTTTTTTTTAATTAAATGTATAGTGATAACTTGTATTGGAAGGAATGTATCGACGATGATATGACTTTTAACAAGGATATTGATTTAATTCACCTTAAATGTTGAACATGAAAAATTACCAAGCGTAATTAGATTCAAGTTGGCTTGATAAGTCAAAGAATTTAGCTTGTTAACAACCCTACAAGTGAGATGAAGATTTGAATGTCGGAAAAGGGTGATAGAACAATAAGCAACAATCATAACTTTCACTGTAAGACCGTTCAGCTTGGATTTAAACAGAACTTGCTCTAACATCATAGAAATTGTCATCCTGCTGTCTACTTTCGATCAGATTCCAACTGATGATTCTGATTTTCTCAGGTCTACGATAGTCAGGGAAAGCTTTGGAGGGCCAAGGGTGAGGCTCAAGAGGAGGGAAAGCAGGAGTTTCTTGGGATCATGAGAGTACTGGAAGCGGAGCTGGGAGACGAGGCGTTCTTCGGCGGGGAGAGCTTCGGATACGTGGACGTGATGCTGATTCCATATGCCAGCTGGTTCCACTCCTACGAGACCTGTGCCAACTTCAGCATGGAGAAGGAATGCCCCAAGCTGATGGCGTGGGTGAAGAGATGCATGCAGAGGGACACTGTCGCTAACGCGCTCCCCAACCCAGAAAAGATCTACCACGACTTCGTCTGCATCTTGCAGAAGAAGCTGGGGATTGAGTAGATGGCAATACTGTTTGTTTATATTCCCGTCCATCTAGTTTGAATGTGGTATTCAAATGAAACTTCTATGGTACAAGTTGCGTCGAGCTAAATAAAGACGGCGTTATTGTTATTACTAGTAAAATGAAGTGTCACGTCTATCTTAACCCTTTATCGACATAGAAATGTAGTAACATATGGTACTCCAATAAACGCATTTCCATTTAGTTTAATTTTAGTTTGTTTCCTTGGAGTTTGTTTTAAGTTAGTAGCCTTGGGATCATACAAGAAAATTGGATTTCCCTGCACACCCAAAAAAAAATCAGGGTGATTATTACCCTCGTAGTTGTGTCTTGCCACCATACTGAAGTGCGTATGGATCCCACGGGAACAAATTACAGGAATCAACTTTGCCTCTACGATACCAGCTGCGAAATCCAAGGCACTCCGAGCTACCTTGATTTCTCGTTTTACAAAATAAACACTAAACCGTTGCGTTTCCTTCTTTTGTATATGCAGCGATCAATCTCGCAGTTTCAACCTCCCACACAGCAAAACCCAGGCTACAAGATAGTTTTAATCATGAGGATTTAAATTTATCAATCAGTGCTCTGAATCATTGGTTGTGCTTGGACCATGTCATCACCCCGAGAACTAGGGATTTTCTGTAGAGAACGATATTGCAAACGGACACTTTCACCGCTGTCGAGTAACTTGAGGAGATACCTGCAAATATTGAGAGTATCACTATACAATATTGATTGCATTTTCCTTTTTGTTACATTCAAAAAGAACAAGTCATCGATCACAAAATTAACATAGATACTTTAACAAGGACAAAAGCTTGAAATGATACGTTCCCCAAAGAATAATGACTTAAATTTGCCAGTTGACATAATCTTCAACACAAAGTCAGTGCGTCAGTGCATTATAGCCTAGCAAGACATCCTCATAATCATCATAGTCTCATGCATGCCATGGGAAACCCAGAACTTACCAGCCATTCAAGCATTGGGATGTGATAACTGCCTCCCTACCAACAAATTTATCAGGAGTCCTCCTGTTTCCCTGCACATGACATCACTTTTTATGCAACCTTTTCTTCTCGAAAAATGATTTTAATCGAGCTTATTTGGTTGTGTACCTTGATCATCACTTTCTCGTTCACCATGAATGGGTATCGAACACCTTTAGACTGTCTTGAACTGTCAGTGTCGGCAGCTATCTCCCCATTTTCCTGAGAAATAAGTTTAAGAAAAAGTTGAAACACAATTCATGAAAAAAAATTCAAGCCAATACCAAATTTCAGCTTAGTTAAATGGCATTGTTAAATATACTTTCAGCCTCTTTGGTGTATCTTCTCCTGCTTCTTTCCTTCGTTTCCTGAGAGCTGCATTATGGAACAGTCTCCTGTCATCTTGATTTTTTACTGCAGCAGCAGCAGCTCTTAAAGCTGTAAAATAGAGTCATTTGTTACAATGCTGACAGCAAGGGCTTTGCAGTTTCCAAGTTATATGATCACAAAAGATGAGAAAGCAAACGACAACAAAAGAATGAAAAATTAATGATGTTAGATGATCTAAGATGGCAAACAGAATAATAGATGGAAGGTCACTCTTGGTTGCCCATCCCTTCTTGACTTCTTGAGTCAAGAGAGGTCAACTTAGAATTCCTAGAAAAATGCACAAATCTTTTTACTTAGCATGTTCTTTTTTAACAATCAAGAGAAAAGATTGTTATTACTTAGGAAAAGGTGGGAAACAGCTTGTCAAGTTAATAAGGTTGAAATTTTAAGTGACACAATTATTAAGAGATTTTGGTAGCTTTAACCAAAAGAAGGGGGACAATGCAGAAGTAAGAGAACTGTCAGGTACCGTAGTTAGGGACCAAAGCACCCATCTCAATCTCTGAGTCACACAGAGTGCATCTGCCCTGTGCATGAAAAACAGAACAGGGTAGAAAGCTTAGCATTCTTCTGAAAATACATGCAGTAAAACAAACGACTGGCACTAAAAGTAATTCATCTAGATTGCTAATGTTAATCAACAACAAACTAACTTTGAACCAAGTAGTAGCGTGCAACTCAGTGACATTCATAACACAATGTTTTGCTATGCAATCAAAGCTATTCAAAGCATCATAACAATCAAATGAGAATGTTTAGATATTGTCATTTGACTTTTTAGAAACAGAAAGTTAATGTGGGGTCGGTTTGGTTTAAAAATTAGGTAGGGGTGGAGAATTGGAACTATTGTTGTTAATTTTTTTAAGAAGGTCAAACTTAACACTCAGATGCAGTTTTATAAGCTAACATGTGCTTATTATTATATCTGATTACAATAGAATGATTTGTAGCACAGATCTAGATCCCTGGAAGATGGCAAAATAAGCACAGAACTCTCTTGATTTAGAAGCCTATGGAGAACACTTGATTCTTGAAGAACATGAAAGTTTGAAGGAGTTTTGGAGTTGGTAGTGTAAAACAAGAATAGCATGGCCTAGAGTTTATGACATTTAAAGACCAATCCAATCGATAATTATGTTTCTTTAGGATGATTTTAATAAGAGGCAGCATGGGACAGTAACAAGCTTCATCATGTCTAATAAGGATATCCAAGAGGATAATTGCAAAATCGATAAAAATTCCTAAGTTCGCAAAATAAATAAAGGGTAACAATACGCTTGACATTATGTCAGTGTCCTTGTTTTTTAAAAATGGTTTCCTCCAAACATAAAGCCAAAACCCTAGTAGGAAGACTCAATTCTTGAACCTTACAAGGATAACTAGGAAAACAATTTTGATTGAATGCCATAGAAGGGACAACCTCAGTACGATCCAGAAGTACTTGTCCTATAGATGTGCCCTTACCCAATGATTCTAAAGATGCAGGCAGAAGATGAGTAGTATTTTGCTAAAAGGAGAAAACCTTTAGTATCCACTTCTTTCCATACAGAAAAACATGGCCAAACGCTCAAAGCAATATCAGTCGACTATTCTATGTTTTGCATAAAAGTAGAGAATTAATTTAGGATAATCTTCAATTGTTTTGTACCAACCGCAAAGACAATAAATGTTAGAAGCAACAAGCTTATCAAGGAGTTTGGTTTCATGAACAAAAGAGGAAAGAATCTTATATATTCAATGCTCGACCAAGGCACTGACGTTATCACTTTATGATGCATCACTACCATCCAAGTAGCCTACACGTCACTCTTTCTCATCTTGTCCTTTTGCCTTTTCTAAAATGTGCACTCTTTCATTCTCAATAAAGAAATATTCCTCTTGGAATAATCAGGTATTTGTTTCTTCTTTCCTTCTTATTTTAGTTTGGATTGTACTGATTTATTACTTCATCAGCTACTATATTATCACATATTCACAGATGTTAATTACTTCCGCCATCATCCAATATTTTGCCATTTTAGATTTGTATTGACTAGTTCCAATTCAACATAAGCTTACAGTCCCATGTTTATCTACAATTAGTTGCTTCTTTTAATGTTTTTGAAGATAAACATTATTGGTCAAATGAAACATATAATACTGTTCAAGCTGTTAAATTGTTGATCTTGTTTTGATCCAAATCCAATTGGCCTATAACAACCTTTGACTCAACAGTTAAGCTTAAAATGCTAAAGCTGAAGTTAGTATGATAGTTAATTATGGTTTTTATATAATCTTACCTATTTCTTTTTCTAAGCAATGTAGAACTAAATCTTGAGATATTACAATATCTTCTATTTGAACAAACAAAGCCCACATCAGAGAAATGTCCAAGCACTGATACGATTTGTAATATTTTAGGCTCAACTAGTTTATATTAATATCAAATCCAACAATCATGTCTAAAATGCATAAGTTAAAGTTGATATGGTAGTTAATTCTAATTTTTATTTAATTTCATCTACTTTTTTTTTAGCAATATAAGACTAGGTAGCGTTTGGTACGTTGGAATGGAGACTGGAATGAACTGGAATGGAATGAGAGAATTCCATTCCAATGTTTGGTACAAAAGAATCTTTGAAATAGGCATGGAAATGAAATTCCCTTAAGAATCAAATTCCCATTGAACATGGGAATTTTATTCCTTCCCGAGAGGTAAGGAATTTGATTCCCATTCCATTGGGAATCATTCTAAAAACGTCGTGTACCCTCCTCTACGGTCGTTTCTCCATCTCCACAGCTATCTCTCCTCCTCTGTAGCGTGTTCCCGACGTCTGTCACCTTTAGTCATGGAATGTGGGCCGAACTGGGTCGACCCAGCCCAAAAAAGTAAGGACCCACCTAGGCCTGGATCATGTCGGGCCAGCCCGTAGATTGGACCAGACCGAGCCAGGTCGAGCCTCTTTTAACAAACCATGGGCCCTACACGGCCCACGGCCTATTGATGGGCAAGGTTGGGCCGGTCTGATCCATTGAGCCAAAATTTAAATTTTAAAATTTAAATTTGTTATTAATAAAAAAATATTTTTAATACATTAAAAAAATAAAAAATACATAAAAAATAAAAAAAAATACAAAAGATGTTTTATATCATTACACAGTAACATTCTTGAGGAACTTTACAAATACTTTTTTTTATTTCGGACTCACGGACCCTGCCGTTCTTATTTTTAAAATTTCTGGGCTGACCCGACTCGGTTCGGGCCGACCTAATCCTCATTTGCGGGCCAAAATGGACCTATTCTACGGACCTACGGGAGCCTAGCACATGGGCTCGGTACGGCCCACGGTGGGCCTGGCCTAGCCCGACCTGGTGCTGGGCTAGACAAGCCGAGCCCGTGGTGGGCCTAGGTTGGGCCAGACGGCCCAGGGCCGGCTCGACCCGATTTCCAAGTCTAGTAACCCTCCTCCTCCTTCGAGGCCCTCCGTCTTTTTCTACAGCCTTCTTTCTTCTACAACCATCTTTTTTCTGTATTTTTTTGCTTTTTCGTCTTCTTTTCCTTTTTTCTTAGTGTATGTAATTTTTTACAAAGAATATTGATATTTTTTATTGTCTTCTTTTCCTACAAATTTTTTTTATTCTACCAAGAATATTTTGTTAATGCTAATTTAGAAAGGATTATCTATGTTAATGCTAATTTAGAAAAGATTATCTATGTTAAAACTTTTATGTGTATGTGTATATTGTAGTGTGTATGGAAAAAATTTATTTTATTTTTTTTCCCAAATTGACAAGATATTTTTGTTAATATGTAGTTGTTAATCTTCTAAATTTTATATTTCCATTTCGATTCTGTTCTTATGTATCAAATATTAGAAAGGAATTGTTTGTCAATTTCATTCTACAATTCCATTACATACTAAACACAGAAATAGAATAAATCTATTTCATTCCATTTCATTCCAAATTCCATTCCAGAGTTCATTCCATTCCTATCTATTTTCATTCCATTGTACCAAACACAGTATTATTCTTTTTGCAAAAAATGTTGTAGAATCACTTATTCCATGACTATGTAATATGTATTTTATTTGTAAACATACTTCATTGACAAAACAATCTGTCACCCAATCCCAAAAAGTAAAGCAATGAAAACAATCAATTCATATCTTCTTTGCTCAAATTCGTAAAACATAAAGTTAACTTGATAGTAAGAAGGAAGAATTTTTCTACCATTTCAATGACTTTCTTCAGCATATGACCACCAAATGAATGTCCGCACGAGACAACCATGGCATCTTCAAGGAACATACCACTTAAACATCATAATATTGCCAAGAAAACTAATCAGTAACTTCAAAGGTTAGCAACAACATCCAGATGTTCTAGTTAACCAGGTGAAACCATGCAAGACATTAGATTCTAAGCTAATGTAACATGGAAGACCACTACAGATTCAAGTGTATTGTCATGCATTGTTAAAAACAACCACGTACAAGAGAAAAAAAAAAAGAATGAGTTATCATAACATGTGGTCTGTAACATGATTCCTTATACAATTTAAGTTTGTAGCTTTTGCTTAAGGTCATTGTTACTTTTTCATCATTGGTCACGGTTCTTTGAAATGTAAAGTATGAGAGAAAAAGAAGAAAAATAAATAAATAAAACAGAACTCAAGAAAAATGACAAGCATAGAAGGAAATTAGAGATATCTGCCTATAGTAGTAAACATCATAATAAAACAAGACAAAATAAATACTCACGATAACGGATCTGAGAGAACACTTCTCAATGATGGTTCCTGCAACAAATGATTGTGAGAATCCTGGAATTAAAACATTATCTTTTTTAAATAAGGAAATACTTCAGGCTGTATTAAAATCACGCAACATGGACATCAAGTATGAAAATTATGATAGAAAGTCAAAGAAATTTATAAAAAATGAATGTGTAGTAATGTGTTTTGTATCGTACTGAAGCTGAAATTTAAGAAGTTAAATAGTGAATACAAAACATGGTTTCATTTATCGAAAATTTGAAATGTGTTATCTAGCTATCGAAAGGAAATCACACTATTCACGTCCAAAGCATAACTTTATCAACCAAAATTTGTTTTTCAATTTCAGAATCTTAGATAACAAACTCACATAGGTATGACCAGGATGGTTACAAACTGCATCTTCCTCGGTTGACAAGTCATCCATGAATTGGCTAACGGATATTGGAACAAAACTTTGCGGAGTCACATGACCAGCTGCTGCAATAGTAGAGCAGTCTAGTATGGCATGGCTATGTGGCATCAGTCTGAAAGCCAGCAAGGCCCTACAAACAAAATATTGTCAACACTTACTCTTCCTCCTGTTCTCCCCTTTGGACTTATATTAAAAAAGGATTGGGTTTCATCAACTACTTTATCTCTACAGAGGTGGGTTCTGACACTAATACTTTATTCTGGCATCACAGATGGCATAATAAATCCCCCCTTTGCTCTTTGCTACCTGACTTATTTAAAATTGCTAGATTCAAAAAAGCTTTTGTGAAAGCTACTATAGACTTATTTGGCACTGATTTCAATAGGTTGTTCTCTATTCAGTATCCGTTTCCTGCCAACTGTGATAAACTTCAAGTTCAGTTGGACTGGTTTGTTAGTATTTTACACTCTCTAAACTTGTATTCTTCAGATTATACTTTCCATTGGTCTCCATCCCCAAGCAACTCTTTCTCTGTCAAAACAGCTTATAATTTGTATAATGATGGAGGCCTGCGTAACATTTTTCATAAAAGTATTTGGAAGAGTTTTGCCCCATTAAAGGTCAAACTCTTTTCTTGGTTAGTGGTGTAGAATAAGAACTTAACTAAGGAAAATTTGATAAAAAAAGATTGACCTGGTTCACCACTGTGTACATTCTGTTCTTTACATATTGAGAGTGATACTCATTTGTTTCTTAATTGTGCTTATGCAAAGAAGATCTGGCATTTCTTCTTGGTTACAGACCTTTACCCTGGTTTCTTCTCTGTGGGGGATTTATTCTTATCTACCCCCCTCCCCTTCATTAAAGTTTTATTTATCTTACTCTAGCTGGACTTTGCTTCTCCAAGTCATCCTCTGACTGGTTTGGAAAGAAAGAAATAATAGGATTTTTCGAAATTCTATTAAACCATGTGATTTGATTATTACTGACATTATTTCATTGTTCAAATTTTGGGTGGACCACCTTGCTTCAGGTTTTGATAAGGAGGATTGTTTGAACTGTGTCTCTGCAATGGCTACTCTTCCTCTCCAGCCTCTGCCTTCAGTTCCTTCCTCCTCAGGACTCTCCTCTCTTTCTGATCCACCTGGTGATGTATCCCATGATGCTATG
>JAMKQA010029775.1:0-19104 GCA_024699735.1 Posidonia australis
CTTTGACATGACATGTTTCAATCATCATCGTGCACGAGCATATAGAATAGGCAAACACGCATTCATCAAACCCTTAGCAAGCATTAGGATTAGAAAGATCGAGTTTCTCGGACGCACGAGGGTGCCTAATACCTTCCTCATGCGTAATAGGAATCCTTACCCATCCTCTGGTTAGCAGACATCCAGTCTTCCCATTTACATCACATGCATTCATCCTTGTGTGGTTTTCCTCGTCTTTCCCATAAAAAACTAGGTGGCGACTCCTTTTCTTTTTCTTTTATCCTATCCTTGCGCCTTTGCCATCCAATGGCATGGCTGTGGTCTCCTCCCTACCCCTCCTCCTCTCCGGGTCGGGCGCGCGCGGTCACAGTATTCTTCCCGTTATTATTGACTTTATTATAAGATTGTAACGTTGCATGCTAGTTATAGGAAGAGTTTGTTAATAAACTGTAGTTTTGGTGTTAGATGTAAGAATTGGTGTGCATTATTTAGCATGCAGCATAATACGCAACTTATGCCCAAAGAGTAGATTTTAGTTTTGCCTTGCAGAATTAATTGACATGATGTTTTAGAAAACTAAGCTTCCCATTATAGGGCTTAGATTGACAATAGGGTTTAGGGATGGTATAGGATATGGTCCTTATATTGGAACTTTATATGTGTATGGTGTGCACGGAATAATGTATTCAAAAACACAAGTTGGGTATAGGATGCAAACTATGCCGTATTTTATGTAAAATGCAAGGAAACTTGCGTACTACACATTACTACAGAACTTAAATTCTAAGTGTTGATTTTGTGTAAGCTTTGTCTTATTGTTAAGAAAACTTCAAGACATTCATTTTGACATTCAATGTCAATAATTCTAGATGAGTTTAATGCCTAAAATGTATGATTTTCAGTTACTATTAATCCTGAGATCTTGGGATATTTGTGTTCGTGTTCTTTTGTCATTGCAAGCTGGGATTTTGATATAAATTCCTAGGTGTAACTTGGTTTATGTTGAGGGTTTTGTTTGAAACTAGAACCATTGGATTTGAATCACATGCTGCTGTTGCATGGGTTTCAAGCATGGATCTAGGGCATGGTTTAGTTGTGCAACTTCGCTTGACAGAGAGACTATCTAGGTTGTGTTTTTGAGTTAGTGTTTGGTATAAAATCCAAAATAGTTTTCAAAATGATTTGAGAAAATATTGAGAATGTTTTGGAAGATATTTCCATTGTTTTTTTGTTTGTGAATACCGAGAGGCCGAGGTTGAGGTCTGAGGATCAATAGAACTGAGGTTGAGGTCTAGAAGCCAAGAGTGTCAAAGGATCATACTAACGGACCAAGGACAAATGATATCTTTAGAGGATTATGTGCAAGGCCTAGATTAAGGTGTCGAGTTGAGCGACGGCAGGGTCATGGATTAGAGTCCCTGAGTGGCCCAAACTCAGAGACTTGTGTACAAATAGGGTCAATGGTTAGAGTCCTTAGGTGGTCCGAGTGCAGAACTTGTGTACTAGTAGGGTCAGGGGCTAGATTTCCCTAGGTGGCTAAAATACCGAGGATGTCGATAGTGCATATCCTGTGAGAGTTGGCCAAAACGTGATATACACGTATCTTACTTCTGGTGACATCCCAGACTGGTCGGTTCTAAAGGGTTCTTCACAGAGAGAGAAGGGACCCAAGATGAATGACCTCCTTCATAGGGTGGCTTGTTTGTAGTAGTGTAATGCGTTTTAGTGACTACTTGTGACTGGTGTTGATTGCTTAGGCTCAAGTGGCACAACACGTGTGTTTGTGTATTGTTGCGGTGCTCTATTTGTGATATAAAGCATTCAAACACAATTGAGTATATGATACGTACATTGAGAGTGTAGGTTCAAATTGTGCTTTTGAATTATTCAAAGAGTATTAAGTACTCTATTTTGTGTTGATTTTCAGTATATTTTATTATTGTCTTTCTAGGTGCGTGCTGTGATGCATTACGTTGTCTATACTTCAGTCATTGTATCTTCAATAATTAGGAAGCGCAATGGACCCTGGATTTGGTAGTTTTGATTTGAGTTACTTGAGATGCATGTCTTAGAATATTACATGCATGCTCTAAATGGGTTTTGGAGTCAGCTGTAGATTGGAGATATGCATGCAGCTCATCTAGTACACATTTTTGTTTGGTTTGTGATTTATGTGGAGTTTTCAGTGGATTTTTGGAGTACCAATAATGAGATGCCAATGTCATTTAGTGTTGAGGTCTTTCGAGGAAGTTTTTTTTATGAATTTTCATTTGTAGTGGTAGCACATAATGCCTACACATTCCATCCAGGGGTGCACACTGTTCATTCGATTAAGACATGAACCATGAATTGAACTGTACCTATTAGTTCTAACTATATAGAAATTGAATAAAACCATATATGTATTTAAAACCGAGCCAAACTGAATCGATCAAAAATCGATCGGTTCGATTTGGCTCTCAGTTTTCAACCTAAATATTTATAAAAATGTTATTAATTAATATAACTTTTTTATAATTAGTATTTAATAGTACATAGCTAGATAAAAGAAAAATGATTGAAGTTTGAATTTCAAAGTAAGTTTGTCAATTACAACAGAAGATTACTTGACACAGTAAAAAGAAATGTTAAGTTGAATTAGTCCATCATTTTCTACATTGTCCATGTCAAAAATAACATGAACACAAAACATAGAAGGTTTAAATTACAACATGTATCAAATAAATTGGTTCAGTTCATCCTTCAAGATGTCTTTCCTTTTGGCTTATCTTTATTTAATTCAATAGTTGATATTCATACACTATATGTATGTATATGAATCACTTCTTGATTCGGTTCAGTTTGGTTCGATTAATTGTACATAGAACTAAAAATCAAACCATTAAGAACGATTCCAAAATTTGAATACTAAATTGAACCACTAAACAGATATAAATCGAACTGAACCATAAAAATGGTTTGATTCGATTCAATTCGATTAATCAGTTCCAACTAAACCGTGTGCATCTAGTTCCACTAGCATATTGAGGTTCAGTTTCTTGTTGTTTTACAAAGTCAAGTTCTACTATGTTTTACTTTAGTTTTATTTTTCTTAATGGGTGTGTATTGAATGACTTTTTAATTGTCACTCACATATACTTTGTTTTTTTTTTTGTCTTACAAGTACATACTAGAAGCTATTTTACTTGTTAGTGCATTTAGGGGAGTTACTCAACCATGAAAATCTTAGGTAGATGTTCTTTTCTTTTAATTTACTAATGCTATAGTAGAAAATTAGATATATTCTTATTGAAAAAAATATTATATGATTTTATTTAGTGTAGGATGACCGTTAGATAGTCCCTACATATAAACTTTATATATATATATATATATATATGCGCGCACACACACGTCGTCACAAACAAAACAAGATGGCTCTTATCTTCTTCTTCTTCCTCGTCTTCTTGGCACCAATAATAGACGCAATTGGCATAGACATCGGAATCGGTATCGGAATCGGCGGTGGTGCACCGACTGGACCCACCATGCCGTCACCACCGCCGGAGCCACAGCCATGTGACTTCGTGAACGAGAAGCAAAGGCAAGCATACGAAGTCATCCAACAATTCAAAAGAACGATCACATGCGACCCGCAGAACATCACCGGCACATGGGTTGGAGCACGCGTCTGCTTATATAAAGGCTTCCGCTGCGAGTCCCCTCCCAACGTCAACAACAGCCCCACCATCGCCTCCGTCGACTTCAACGGCTACTCCCTCGCCGCTCCCACCGTCTGCGGCTTCTTGGACGGTCTCCCCGACCTCGCCATCTTCCACGTCAACAGCAACAACTTCTCCGGGAGTCTCCCACGTCTCTCCGGCCTCCCTTTCCTCTACGAAGTCGATGTCAGTAACAACAGAATGTCCGGGTCGTATCCCGCCGCCGCTATCTGGGGGATCAAGCCGCTGTTGTTCCTTGACATCCGTTACAACACCTTCTCCGGTTTCGTTCCGGCGTCGGTGTTCACGATTAGGCTAGATGTGCTGTTTCTTAATAACAACAACTTTGGCAGCTGGCTGCCGGATAATCTTGGCCAGACGACCGCCCAGTATCTCACGCTTGCGAACAACGGCTTCACCGGACCTCTTCCCCGGAGCATCGGGAATGCTGCCAACACGCTGATTGAGGTATGCTGCTGCATTATTCATGCATAGTCATAATGCATCAACCGGTTGTGATAATAATTCAAAGATCCAAGCCACCGAAAAAAAGAAAAAAAGAAAAAATGTTGGATTATTCGCGATGTCATGTCCCTCTCTGAGGGTGGACCCCATTTGTGCATCCATTTGCATGCACAAATGGGTTGTAGACTCCGTGAGGCGTCTGGAGTGTTGTCACTTTGCTTGAAGTTGTTTTCTTACTTCTATTATTTGGTTGGACGTGCATAATTTGGCTCTGCATGTCAAGCACATGTTACTAGTAATGTGCAAATATTAACTCCTGCCGACTGGAAACGGCAGCTGAAGGAAATTAGTAATCTGAATTGTTTTTTTGTCGGCTTCTTTTCAGTGTAACTCTGGTTTTTACTTTGGGTCTGTCTCGTAACATTTGGGGTTTTCTGGTTTTCTTGTGTGGGTCCACAAATAAACAAACCAAAAAAAACTATTTACATGAGTTTCTTTTTGTTTTTCTTCAGAAGTCAATAAAGAAATACTATCGTAAGAAACTATTTACATGGGTTTTTGTTTGGTTTTTTGTTTTTCTATTATTTGGTTTTTGTGTGGCTAACTCATATCTTTTGAAAAAAAAATTGAGCGAATAAACTACAAATAAACGACAATGTCTCATTGTCACAGTGGCTAGGAGAACTTTAAACTCACCACAGGTCCCAAGTTCGAATCCTGGGCATGCATAAAAATTACCGTTTACACACAAAAAAACTACAAATAAACAAACCCTTTGCTTTCATATTACCGTAAGAAGCATAGTTCATTACTAGTGAGAAATCTTTGCATTGCATGGGAAAAAGAAAAGAAAAATAAAAATTAATAATTTGAAAAAATAAATTAAAAAATCTTAATACTATAATAATAATTGAGATGTGTGATAAAAGAAAAACAATAACATTTTGCATAACATTATTTTGTATAATTTAGAGAAATCATTAGTATTTTATAATAATGTTATTATATAAATAATTTTTTAGACTTTACAATAATGAACTTATATGGTTTTTGGAACGTTAAAAAAACATAGAAAGGAAAAAGAGACCAAAGTAGGATAGATGGTTAAGAGGAATGATGAAAGCGATTTTTAAATTTTAAAAATCAATAAATCAAATAAAAACAAATGTGAATATATCAATAAATAAATTAAAAAAAACCAATGTGTCCCATGTACTTCTTTTTTGAGAATTTATGGTTATTATTATTATATCATTTTACTTACATAAAATGCATTATTAAATAAATAAACATAAACTCAAATAAATAAAATAAATAAATAATTTTGAATAAATAAATTCTAGTCTATTCCTAAAAAAAGGCCACATAGCTCTCCCATTACTCCATGGAAATCCCCTCCCCACTTAGTTTATAAGACTAACATGAAATGCACTATTAAATAAATAAAAATAAACTCAAAAAGGAAAATTAAATAAAAAATTGAATAGATTAATAAAGAACTTAAATGAAGAAACCATCAAAACAATGTTTTTAGAGTGGTACGATACATAAAAAAGTTAATTAAAAATTTTAAAACAAAATCTAATCTACTCCTAAGAAAAAGACGACAAGCTTTCTCGTTGTTGTGTGAAAAACTCCTTGGTGTGTAGTTTATATGATACATAAAGAAATAAATTTAAAATTTAGAAATAAACTCTAATCTACTTCTAACAAAAGGTTACAAAGCTTTCTGGTTGTTCTAGAGAAAATTTCTCTATGCTTAGTTTATAGGATACATAATAAATTAATTTAAATTTTAAAAATAAAATCTAATCTACTAGTAAAAAAAAGAAGAAGGTTCTCATTGCTACATAAAAAATTCCACTTTGCTTCGTTTACATTATGACACGGAGCAAGGAGTACCCTCCGCGGCCCAGGACACGGAATACCTTCAAGACTCACGTGAATGTTTCACCTCACATGCACGACTATTCCTTTGGTCGCACCGCGACAATGCGGTGAAAGATTCTCAAACTCAATCATTCACGCATGAGAATGACATAATGTTCTTCCAGCTGGTATCATAAAAAGCAAATGGAAGATCCAAAGGGATGGGCACGGTCACTGCAACAACAGATGCTGTGACATAATGTTCTTCCACAGGACTTCTTGAGTGAGGAGAATGTTTTTTTTTTGAAATCGATAGATATTCTTATTTATACTGTCTTTGTGATCATAACTGAGATTTCTACATGAGATATTGTAACTCGATCGTAAGTGATGTGCACTTTTCAGAAGATGTACTTGGTACCAATTTTAATTTCCTGACATATAGGTATTGTTCCTCAACAACCGTCTCTCCGGCTGCCTCCCTTTCGAGATCGGATACCTCCGAAAAGCTACCGTCTTCGACATCGGCACCAACCAAATCACTGGTACCATACCCAAATCCTTCGCCTGCCTGGCGAAGATCGAGCAACTCAACCTCGCCAACAATCTCCTCTACGGGGAGGTCCCCGACTACATCTGCCGACTCCCCACCCTCAAAAACTTCACCGTCTCCGGCAACTACTTCACGTCACTGGGTCCTGCATGCCGGTGGCTTCTGAAACAGGGCACGTTGCACGTCAAGAACAACTGCATTCCAGATCTTCCAGACCAGAGGTCTCCGGAGGATTGCTATACTTTTGCCTGCCTGCCCAAGACATGCCCAGAGAACACCTATGTTCCCTGCAAGGTCGATTACTATGGAGCTTCTGCTCTTCCTTATTCTCTCCAGTGGAAGCATCACGATGCCTCCACCATGACGTACCCTGTCGTCCAAGGCCACCACCGTCCATAGGATGCAGAGACATGCTGCGTCCTAGAATCGTTTGATGTTGTACGGATGATTTTATTAGTAGCCTCTCGTTTCGGAGCACTGCCTTGACGCAAGTCAATATCAGAGAATAAAGCGAGCATACGTAATGTATGTCGCTGTTATAGATGGGTGTTGTTTGTTCGTACATAATTGAATATGGCCAAGAAAAACACGTCATGTCGATCGTCTAGATCGGCCTAAGGTGGTAAGTTTTGCCCTTTCTTTAATGTTTAAGACGTATCAACTTTAAGCTCCGTAATTTTAAGCCTGAATAAATCATCTCCAAACCATTATCATTGAAGGTCGCTTAAGAGTCATAGAGAAACACCATTCATGAATGGATACTCGGACAGAAATTACACCTCTCACTATCCAGGAAATTGAGCTCGAAGAGAATCTAAGACAAGAACAAGATAACGTTCTCTTCACTCAACCAACTACCATGGTGTAGTTGATCAAGAAGAATAGAATGCACACCTTCTTTTAGATTCGAATCTCATGAATCATAGGGATAAAATATATATACATTTAACGATTTCAAAAAAAATAACATTCTCCTCACTCAAGAAGTCCTGTGGAAGCAACGACCTGCATACAATAATTAAAAAAGGTGGACAACAACACAATTTTTTTTCTTTTGCAAAATCACAAACAACGTGAAGAGCATTATTAGTGGTTCTAGAATAGAATTCGAAAGACAATGCCTCATTGTCACAGTGGTTGGAAGAACTTCAAACTCGCCACAGGTCACGAAAGGCCAAATGTGTGAGGACCAGTGAAGTCAAGGTAAGGGAAATAAAAACAATGATAAAAAAATGCAGGAGTCGTCACCTAGTCTACTTAAAAATGGGAGACGAGGAAAATCGTTTTAAAACATTTAAAATATGCAACAAACCAAAGGAAAATGTCGGCATGAACCAGAGAATGGGTAAGGATCCCTATTACACACGAGGAAGGTATTAGGCACCCTAGTGCACTCAAGAAGTCGATTTTCATGGGTTTCTCGTTTACTTAAATGGAAATGTTAACTTTTCACCCTGTTTCTGTACACCTAAGGGCGATATGCAATGCAGTGCTATATGCAAGTGGTGCCTTATGCTAATCATGGGTGGAGGAATTGTAGGGTGTGTCCTAATGCTCTGAAAGGTCACTCAAGTCATAGATCGAATACTGATGTAAAGATATTGCACGGATATAACCATAGATCCAGTAATATCAAGTGACTAACGTCCTCGCTTTGCTACATGTAAAACCTAAGCTATCATGCATAAATGAGTATGAAATCAAACTAGAGTCACCCTGATATGTCCAAGAGAACACCCAAAGGAAACCAGAAGCAAAGCAAGTCAAGAACCATACTAACGATCATGCCAAAAGTCACTATTGGTGCACTGAAAACAGGCAGGTGCGCTTATTTGGTGCGTCAGACTGGTGCTCCAATCTGGTGCGCCACTTATATGCTCCACTAAGGTGTGCCAGCAATGTGTGCCACTAAAGTGAGACTTAAAAATCACAGAGCAACCAGACAGATATGCTATGCGACATAAAATCTTATAAATATGCTTGAGACCATCTAAAAACACATCCTAGATCTCTAGAAAACTTAATCACATATAGATTCATCTCTCTTCTATAAAGCCATAAAAAAAAAGAATGAAACCAAGACACCATGACATGAGTCTTATGCTCAAGGACAATAAGCCTCACACAAGACCACAAAACCCCTATATTGATAAAAGCCCATGAACCCCAGCTATGCTATTTTGGTCTGAATCATGGACTGGTGTAAAAGAATTCTCCAGACAAAAGTCCAGACAGGCAACCAGTGGCAAGCCAACTTCTCTAGATGCAAAACTAATGCAAATAGTGTTATTACATGATGAAATTATGCAAGAATGAACATGGTATATCAGAGATCAAACACCAAAAAGATCAGAGTCCAAAACAAGCAGAGAAGCATGCAAACCATGATGCAAAATCTACTATTTGCATCCTGTGACCAGACTGGTGTGCCAGCTTGGTGTGCCAGGATGGTGCTCTAGCCAGGTGCGTCAGGTTGGTGCTTCAGTGATGTTCTCCAGCCTGGTGCGCCAGGTTGGTGCACTCTAGATACTATGTTTTAGACTGCAATCTGATTTCAGAGCCTAGACAAGGTGTGTGCAACTAATTATATTACTGATTATTCAGATCATTAACCTAGATACCAAGGAACATAATCATACTAAATAATCAAGTCCAAAACATTCACATCATTCTCTCCTTATCTATGCATATCCATGGATTCTCAAGGACGGCAACTACCTATGGAGGATTTTATGATTTATGCAATGATCTGGCTAACATAGGGAGCATGGAGAAATGATAAAGCGTGCAAAGGGGGGTGCATCAGAGCTCATGTTCCATGGCTAGTGATTTCATAGGACTATGATACATTGCTCACAAAAAAGATCATACAATGCAAGAAATCATCATGGTAGACAAACAATGAACATATAAAAGAGCATCACAAACATCCAATTTAAATAAAAGGTGCAGAGAAACATCAACATACATACCTAATATCAGTCTAGTTGCAGTGTAAGCTTTTTTTCAGAACATCATGTAAAGCCTATGTGAAAGATAAGTAAGGAAACTTACCTATTGTGTATTCTCCTTGGGTGGCTCAAGGTATCTTCTCTTTGGTGCTTTGGACACAGCTAGGGATGCAAAAAGGATGCTCAGGAAGTGGATGTGCTGGTTGTGAGGAAGTGGTGAATTGCTAAGAGAGCTAAAGTGTTGCTCATGGGTGGCTTTTAAAGGAGATGAATCTGTAAAGCCTTGGAATGCCAAAAGCCTCGGAAATCAACAGTCCTGTGTAGATTCGTAGAGGAACATTCGTAGGGGGAGATTACAAGCACAGAAGATGGAAAGCCAACAGCCAGCATCCTGAAAAGTGGTCATGCGCCAACTTGGTGCTCCACATTGGTGCGCCAGCTTGGTACTCCACCTTGGTGCGCCATGATGGTGCTCCACATTGGTGCTCCGGTATAGTGCTCTCCACCTAGCTACCTGAATTAATAATCGGACCATGGGTTTGTTATAGACTTAGGGTAACCATGATGCTGGATAAAATTCAAATGAGGTTAGACTTGCCATATCCCAAAGCAACATCCTCTGAAGAGTTCGCCTACGAGCCGCCTCAAAATCGGGGTGTCTACAGTCACCACTATTCAATTCTCTATCCTTACAAACAGCACCCCGAAAGAGTCCTTTAAAGCCTCAAACGGTTGAAGTCAAGGAAACCTTCGATCCCCTCTTCTCTGCATCTTAGTTACATGTATTTTAAATAGAATGCTTTATCTTGGACAAAACAACCAACTTACAAAAGGAATCAAATTCCCAAATAATGGCCCAAAAGTGCTTAATATACAATATATTGATGATGCCTTAATTTTCCTTTCTCTCCCTCTAAAGAAGGTCTCACCAATCTCAAGAGGATCTTATGTTATTTTCATACTTGCTCAAGCCTTAAAATAAACTCTCACAAATCCTCCATCACTAGAACTGGAATCTCAAATAACAGACTAGCAAACCTTTGCTCGATTATGGGATGTGAAATTTCTACACTCCCAATCACCTACTTAGGCATACCTCTACACTTCAAAAAGTCAAATGCAAATGACTAGAATCCAATCATTGCTAATTTGACTTACTTGAAAGCTGGAAAGGAAACCTTCTCTCCCTTGGTCGTATAGTTAGTTTTCTCGACTTAGTATTATCAATAGTAGCCATGTACTATCTCTTGGTTCTTCATTTACTATTAATGATCCGTTTGGTAAAGCTTCAGCTTCTAGATTCCAATGTAAAAGCTAACTTCTGGCTATTATGGTTGGAAGCAACCATACCTCAACTTCTGGAAATGTGAAGGAATCAGTATTGTTCCAAAAACTATTTGATTCCAAAAAGGCAGTAGTATTTGATACAACTATTAGACCATTGTAGATTCTAGCTAGAAGCTACATGCTCAAAAGTTGTCCAAAATCTTTACCAAATGGATCATTAGTATATCAAAAAAATTGATATTATCAGAAAACGATTTCTATGGAAGTTAAGCTCTTCTGATAATGCAGGCTATCACTTAGTAAAATGAGAGAGATTATGTAGGAATAAAAATAAAGATGGTTGGAGCATCCTAAATATCAAAACTTTTAATATTTCTTTGAAATCCAAAATATATAGTTTGATCTTTGCTCATGGAGATAAGGCATCTTCAGTGGTGCAAACTCTTTTAAGCTAAATATCTCAGTAACAGTGGAATGGGGCCTTCCTTAACACAAACACAAGAAATGTCTCTCCTTTTTGGAGTGAAATCAAGGCCTACCTCTCTTTGTTAAATTCTTTCTATATCACTTGGCCATAAATAAGAAAATTTCTCTAGCTAAGCTAGTCTCTCAATCCTGAGCGAGAAGAGAAGGTCACTTCATATTGGACCTAAACTTCCCTTTAGACTCTCTATCCACTTTTAAGGGCATTCTTAACACATTCACCCCAGACAATGAAGAGGATGGCATTCACTAGTCCCTTTCTTCTAACAAGCTCTTCACAATCAAGAGCTATTATAATATACTAAATGTTGGAAGTTGACCTAGTATAAGGAAAGTTTGGAAATCAAAGGTCCACTCTAAGATAAAAATATTTACTTGGCTGGTTTAAAAAATAAAATTCTAACTAAAGATAATCTTATAAAGAGGGGACTAGATCAGCACTTTGTGGCATGTACAATGCAACTCTTGAAACTAACCTCCATCTTTTTATGCAATGTCCTTTTACTATAAACGTTTGGAACTTCTTCATCCATAATTCCGTACTAGTTTCAACTACATGTTCAGATCAAGCCTTCTTGTTGAAACAAACATGTAGGTTTAATTTTGACTTAATGACCTAGAACATATTCATTCTTGCCATCGTTTGGGTTTTATGGTTAACATGTAGTAATGTCATTTTTAGGAATGGTATATTAAATACAAACTTAACTCTTCAAACTATTATTTCTCTTTTTACTTTTTGAGCATGTAGATGTCCCATTTTCACATTTTCCAGAGTCCATCTAGGATAAAAACCTTTGAAGCGTTCCAGATCACGTGGCTAGGGATCTCTGACTCATTTTCCAGATTTTTCATGATTTTTCTTAAAGATATTCTTGATTTTATTTGGTTCAAGGTTGTTAGCTATGACAGAGCTAATCCATTCAAGCTGGTGGCAAGCTTGAGTCCCTTGATCGTTTTTGGTGTGAGTCCCTAGCGTGGCAGAGCTATTGCTCTCATTTTACTCAAATTAGTGGCAGATTTGAGTACTCTAAGCATAAAGAATGTGTTTTTATGATTTCATGTGATTTCTAAGTATTTTCTAGACTTTTAAAGAGTTTCTGTGAATTTAACATAAAAGATAGGGGGTAGAACACAAAAAGGCCATGATGTTACCAATGTAATAGGCGACAAGACTAGTTGCCAATCAGATAGGCTACTAGACTCGTCGCTACAACAATAGGCGACAAGAATCCTGGAATTCTTTCTAAAGATAATTTGTCATCTAAGGCTTTAATATAATATATGGGACATTTATAAATATTATCATGATTTTTTCCATAATTATTATAATTTCTAGGATTTTCTGTGTGCTTGAATAATTATTTAATATCATATAAATTCTTATCAATTCCAAAATATTCTAGAAATTTCTAGAAAAATGGGTGACATCAAGATTAATATCATATATTTTTATCATGATTTAAAACCAGATATGATATTAACTATGACTTTTTAAATGCTAGAATTATTTATAATTTAAAAAAGATAATTTCAACATGTGCTTAATTTCAAAATATTTATTTAGTTACAAGATTGGAATTTGTTATAGATATATTTAACATAATTCTTGTAATTATTGGAAATTTTATCTTTCAAATTTGAATTTGATTTTGAATTTGGATTTAAAATTTGATTTTGAATTCAAATATTTTCTAGAATATTCTAGCGATTTCGAGAGGATTTGAAAATTGCAAAACAAGTCACATTCTGTTACTAGATATTTGCTTGATTAGTTTTAGATTTTATTTTTAAATTAGAAGATATTTAGAGCTCGTTACCACAAAGAGTGGCGACTAGTTTGTAAAATATGTTTTTCTCTATTTTTTCGTATCGAAAAATAAGATCTGTTGGGCTATCGTTGCCCCTGGTGGTGGCATATCTGGATATGTTGTCAGTCCCACCGTTGATGAGTTCAAAATATTTGTTTTTTCAAATTTTCAAATCTACTTCGATATCTAGATTTTTTTTCTCGAATCCTTTTCAACGAGATTTAATGTCCCAACCTCTATAAATACCTCCTAGGTCTAAGCTTTAGGGGGACTTTCAAAAAAACTGAGAAAGGTTGCCTAGAGAGAGAAACCAGCGAAGCCTTGTCAAAATCCTACGAGAAACCTAGGTCCATAGAGATCCTACTAATCTAAAGCCAAAGCACACCTCCGGAGCTCAGTCAAGCCTCCACTTCCTCATCTACTTCACTGTATACGAGGGTGAAGAGAGTATCTTTCAACCAATTCATTTTTTTCCTTTTTACATATCATTATTACATTCATAAAAATAGCCTATGGCATATACATGTGGGGAACCACCCCCGGTTAGTGTTAGATTCGTTTATTCGTTACGTTTATTTTTTATTTTTTATTTTGTTTATTACACCTGGTCTAATCCATATTTGTTTTTCTTGTTTCTTTTGAAGGGAAGAATCTTACGTAGCATGAGAAGGCCATTGGACGACATCCTACCGTCAATTTAGTGAACCGGGAACCCACATCCATCACAACCACCCATCGGCGTATTGTCTGTCGATCAATCTGAAACTGACAAGTGGGATCACATCATCTCCATCAACCCCTCCAAATCCACATCAATAGGGTACAACATCGTTCTTTTTTTTTCCTTTTCTTTTTTTTGAGATAGTAGAGCTCCCTCAGCAAACTCCACAAAACCTCAATCAAGCTATTTTTGGAAATCTGAATTCTTCAACAAGCAATTTGGAAGCATTGCAAGTCGATGCCAATACTAAAAGGGAGGACAGGAGCATGTTGTTGAATGGAAATTGGATGAAGAAGAAGATGATAATGCAAATCCCTGATAATGAATGGCAATATTTGTGGGACGTGCTAATAATGAAAAGCTACAATTTTTTTTTTCAACCTACCTTACTTAGTTCATTGGTATTTTCCTTCTAAGAGAGCCTACAGGTCACAAAATTGAAACCTATAAGCAACACAAAGGTGTGGGAATAAAGCCCATGCAACAAGAGTGTGTGGAAAAATCTCATATAACATGAGAGTGTAGGTATCAAATCCGCGATGAAAAGAGTAGTAGAGGAGGCTCCCAACCACTACAACAATCGTACTAGTGCAATTTTACTACCATGACTTTCCATTATTTTGAAAGTCAATGTCGTATTTTCTGAGCTTAATCAAAGTGGACTCCCTTTTGCTCTTATTTCCCAATCTTTTTACTTTGTTGGGTTTTTTGTAGCCACTACTATTTGCATACATTTGATCTTAGGATCTCCTTTTATAAGTATGCAAGACAATATGTAATATGTTGCTTAATGGAACTTATAGTCAAGCTTTTAAATGAAAAACCTATTACTACTTTTAAAAAAACATTACGGAAAAGGTGATAATGGTACAATGGTGGTAGCAATTATTGTGATTGGCATGTCCCAAGCCCAAGCCTACTAGCCTGGGTCGGTTTGCATCGAGTCCATGACAATATTGTCCTAAGGCAACTTTAGCATGACCCACAAACACTGGTTGAAACACTTAAGACAACTTGAGCATGACCCACCAATAAGTTGTAAGTTACTATAGTAGTAGTTCACTTCCTTTATATACTCATTCTGGATTTTCTAATTATCTGGTATAGGACTAAAGATGTTGAAACACTTCAAGCACGTCTCAAGGTATCACATTCTCTTCCATTTAAAATTCTTGATGTACTCATCCAGGTCCAAATCAAGATAACTAGGTAACGTGGGTACTTTAATTTCCCCATACTTTCTGCTGACTACCATCTCTTATACCACCCAAGCCCATGTCCACTGGCTTGGTCCAGTCCACGACGAGTTTATGATACTATTGTCCTAGAGTAACTTGGGTATGACTCACCAAAAGGGGTCAAAACACTTAAGCCATAGGTTACCTTAGTAGTAGCTCACTTCCTTATATAACTGTTTTGAATCTTCAAATTATCTAATATGGTTCTAAACATGTTGAAGCATGTCTCAAGATATCACATTCTCTCCCACTTAATCTCTTAATGTCCTAGTCAAGAGCCATGCCAGTATCACCATGCGATGTAGGTACTTTCATTTCCCTACACTTCCAATTGATTTTTTGTTTTGATACCACTTGTCATGTCCCAAGCCTAAGCTCGGTCCTCAACGAGTCCGTAACATAGTTATCCTAACGTAACTTGAGTATAACCTACCAACACAGGTACACTTAAGCCATAAGTAACTATAATAGCAGCTCACTTCCTTTATATATCCATTCTAGATCTTCAAATTATTCGTTATAGGACTAAACATCTTGAAGCACCTCAAGCACGTCTCATTGTATCACATTTTCCTCTACTTAAATGCTTGACATCCTCATCAAGGTCCAAGTTAGGATCACTTGGCAATGTGGGTACTCTCATTTCCTCACACTTCCAGCTAGCTACCTGCTCAAATACCACTTGTCACGTCTTGAGCCTAAGCCCACTAGACTGGCCTAGTTTGTAGCAAGTCGGTGACACTATGATGTGAATTGTAATATACCTCGAGTACACCACATACTATATAATACGTATGCAAGTGCCGGTTAATCCCATAGAGAATAGAGTTATCAACACAAAAATTAATTATCAGTTAATGAGAGATTAAGAAGATGTATTGGAATTATAGGATTGGAGTGATGATTGGAAAGTTGAAGGACTTTAAACACTTATAGAAATTTCAAAATAAAAGAGAACTAGGTTTTTCAAATCCATTCATGTAAATTAAACATGCACAATCAAATCTACTCTCTCTCACACTCTTTTGAGCTTAACAATTTAATTCAATGGTTTTACTCCAACAAGCATAGTTTATATGAAATGCACCATAGAATATCAAGTAGTGATTAAAATCACAAATAAAATTTAATTAGATGATGCAAAATAGAACTATGATTATACACATGATCCTTAATTACTCTTCCTGAAGCATAGACTAAAAAGAATTAATCAATATTAATATATCAAAGATTATCGATATAATGAAGATTCATGTAATGTAACGACTCAATTTCGTAGGCAGCATTTAGGCCAGATATTTAATCTAAAATCTAGGTGTGTTGGACGCTACATGGGCTATGTTTAACGTTAGATGCAGGATCAATAGTGTTCTACACTTGCACTAGTGATTTCTGACCTTTTGGGTGTTGAACGTAGGATATGGCACGTCTTATGTTAGACACATAGAAGCCTAAATTTAACACTTGCAACTACGATTATTAGATGCATGAATGCACGCATCTTATGTAAGACGCATGGTCGACCGCGTATAACACTCTGAGTTTTGCTACTAGCTATATATAGTACTTGGATGTGGGTTTTCTAGGAAAATTTCTTCCCTTCTTCCTCTCCTCCTCCTCTGGCCTCGCGAGGGGCATTCTCCAGTGGTTCCATGGAGTTTGAAAGCTTGGGAGAGAGAAAGAGAAAGGGGTAAGGATGGTCTTTGGGCTAAAACTCCTTTCTCCTTCTCTCCTTCTCTTTCTTGGTTGCACCCATTGATTCTAGGGTTGTGGCTACTCTGTGTGCTATTGCAGTGGCATGGTGGAGGTCAACTGATGCTCAAGGAGTGGTCAGGAGTCACAGGGAGCCTTCAGATTACTACAGGGTTTGCTGGGTTGGCTTGCCTCATGGATGCACGGTACACATCTAAGTAGATATCTTTTAATTACTTGTTGGGTGGTTATTGTTATGCATGGTCATGTGAGGATGTTCCTCTATCTCTATGTGATGGTTGTATGATTTCTAGGGGGGTTGGAATGCATGATCTGTGAGAGCTTTTGCTTGGATTGTGTGTTCAGTCCATTAGACGCAAGGCCTGTTGCATCCAACAATGGACACCCAGGATATTGCGTCCAACACCTGTTGATGTGACTTCAATGAGTTCACCCTGTTATGGCATACTTGATTGTTCCTGTAGTGATATATGTTGCATGTGGTAGTAAATAGGTTTACTCTAGTCTTATTAATTGGTTTCCTAGCTATCTAGTTATTGGTGCATGCAAATTGGTGGAAATTTGATAATAGTGGATCCCTAGGTTGTAGGACGTAGTCCAAGTTGCGTCTAACATTGGATACAGTGTATCCTGCATTTGACACCCCAGTAGATATTTTGTAACATCTTGAACCTTAACCTTCACACTTAATCATGACTAATGATAATTAATTAATGATTAAGTTATTTTTAGTGAAGGTTACCATCTAAGGTGTGTAGTGACCCATGAAAGTACGGGACCAAGGATGGATTAACGATGGATGTCGTTGTGTTACTGAGACTCTAATTCAAAAGTTATTTCATGAATTAAGGGTGTCTAGAATATTTCCTCTTTCCCTAGGGATGTTTGCCCAAGTTTAGCACAAAAAGTTCATTAAATAATCACCTATGTGGGGAGAGGGTGGCGTAGGGCACAGATGCCATGCATGCATTGAAAAAAGTCGGAAAAAAAAGAGAGAAAGAAGGAAGAAGACAGAACAAGAAATAAGAAAGGTACACACCCCATTCCCTTCAAATTCTTTTCATTTAAGCTTAATAGTAGTGGATTCTGTAAAGTGGGGATGATTTGGATGCATGATACGAATTTTGTGGATTTTTAGTAGATTTTGATGAATTTTCGAAGAAATTATGTGAATACTATCATTATTGAGCTTATATGAGTATTCTTGCTTCAGTCATGTATAACTTGAGCTATGAGTATTGGAATTGAATGATTTGTGTTCAATTAGAAACTAAACTCCAAGATCTTTAATTCAGTAGGCTACTTGTTAATTTCTGTGGCCTATAGAAATACCAGGGCGTATGTAAAAATTGATGACCCATTAAGTTATGCTAGACTGAGTTTTCTAGCTTCAAGTATTTATATCTCAAGTTATAGACATTGGATTTGAATTAAGCTTGTCCCAAATGAAAGTAGACTTAGAATACTTTCTTTGATAAATTTTACAGAATTTATGCTTCATCGAAAGTTGGTCCACTGAATGTTCCAACTCTAGTGAATGGGTCTATTTTAAGGTATATTTCATTATACAAAAATCGCTTGATACGTCATTTCGAAATTGTCCGATACGTCAAATCAGGAGATTTCAGCATACCGAATTCAACCGATATGCCAAACCAAGCCTTGAACAAATTTTAAGTGTTTTAAGAGTTGATTAATATATATATATATATATATATATAGTAGTAATCTAGTAGGGCCCTGTCCTACTTAGCTTAATTAAGGCCCTCAATCTAGACCACTCGTTACAAAAAAAGAACAATTCATCTAAACCGTCAAATTTGAAAATGAAATAAAAGGAAACTGACGTATATAAATTCGAAAACAATCCGTGATTTTAGAAAAAAAAAATTAAATAACTGACGCAACCCACCCTTCCCGCAAATCAAGGAGATATAGTTCCTCCATTATGAGATTTAACCCAAAAGGAAACTTTCACAATACGCATCCCTCTCCATTCTCCTCTCGTCTGCAACCCTAACTTCTCCTCTCCGGCGATTTACTCGAAAAGAAAGTGCAATGGCGCCGAAAGAGCAACAAAGGTAAGTTTTTTCTGATGCTTCCTCAGTCCATGACATTCCGCTACGATCATCATCCTCTGTGTTCATCATTTTCTAAATACTCTAACTGATAATCTTCTTCTTCTTATTTTTTCCTTCAGCACAAAAATATATAAACGACATCATGTAGTGAACTGTAAGATCTCTCTCAAAGGTGACTTTCATTTATTAAGTTATTACTGAAAAAAAACAATAGTAACGATTTCCCCAAAA
>JAMKQA010029776.1:0-13669 GCA_024699735.1 Posidonia australis
ATACTTTTCTTATAATTATAAGATATGTCCTTAATAAATGACACTGTATTTACCACTTTGATTCACCTTTTCTTAGATCTTCCTTAAATCAAAGTCCTAAATATATTATGCACATTCAATCAAAGTCCTTACCCAACATCTGTTAGTCCATAACTATAAACTTAGATACCTTAATGACAAGTCCATAACAATGAAAGAACATCCTAGGATGAGCAAAAAGGAGCATTAGACATTAGGTGCAGGTGTAGCCACTTTCTTTTAAAAGTTTAATAACAGATGAGCAAGTAGCCAAGCTACACTAGAAATATATTAAGAATTAAGATGAAATTCAACTGAGAAAATATTCTTTTTGCAAAACAATACATTTAAACCCTCGTTTTAATTTTCAAGTATATATAAGAGTATCTAATTAGTGCTATCACATTGCAAAAAATAAAAGACAACCTGTCACCTAATTAGTTCAAGTATAATTTTAGTATCTAAATTCTTCAAGTGTTTCCTTCTTTGAGACTTGAGAGAATAGTAAGTTAATATTATAGAACATAGAAAATAATAACATATTATTTATAGGCAATATCAACTAATGATGGTGCCATTCCAAGTGAAGCCTTAATTAGAAAACCAGACAACATCCATAATTTACAAATCAAGCAAACTATTTTGCCCATGTCATCAAATTATTCTACTAACCAACTACAAAAAAGCAAAGAAGGAATTAGAAAGATTAGTCAAGTATTGTTCATCAATTATGACCTACTAAGTACTAACCAATAAGATCTAAAAAAAAATGACAACACAAGAATGATTTAATTTTATGTAACGTCTCTGTGCAAAATAATCCAAAATCTGATTTTCAGGAAAATAAATATTTATATATTTTAATTTTAAATTTTGAAAAATAAAACCTGTAGGAGGAGGAGGCTGTGTTGACAGGAGGAGGCTTTGGCTGGCGATGGACGGATGATTGTGAGATGCACTAGATTGCCAACTAACTTCATATGGTAATACTTTAAGCTAGTAATCTTCGTCTCTTCCCATGGCCTATTCTAGTAGCGCAACCTTTAATCCCACCACTTCTAGTGGTAAAAGACTATACATAGGTAATGAAACAATAGCAAATTATTAACTCTAATAGTTTCTTTTCCCAGTGAAATGTGATGAGAAAACACTCTATATTACATTAATATGTGTTGAAATGAGTTTACTGTTAAATAAATTAGTGATTTAAAATTAACTAAGTTTGTATGTCATGAACAATACTTCTAACAAAAACCTGTACAATATGTAGCCTAATTGGGACAGGAGACTAACAAATTCCAAAATATAATTCTCTATCAACACAACAAGTTATTCTTGCATTTTACTAGAACACTCATCTTTTCTACTAATGATAGAGTTCAACGTCATAACAAATACCGAAAAAAATAAAAGCTCTTGACAAAATTCTAGTGGATAGTCTCATCATTAGACATGGAATTCGGACCGGATCGGGTCGACCCGGCCCATGGAACAGGCGGTCCGGCCAGACAGGCCGCAACAGGCCATGGACCCGGCACGACCCATGACCCGCATTCGGGCCGGACCCACTGGCCGACTGCATTTTTTCCCACTGGGCCGACCGACCCGGCCCGGCCCGCGAGTGTTTTTTCCGGGCCCAGGCTCGACCGGGCCCGAACTGGAGGCCCGCTCGGTCCATTTTCCATGTCTACTCATCATCCCTTGAGAAGAAATGAAACTGTAGTTTACAGAATTCTTCCTTCTGAACTTTCTAAACCTGCCAAATTCTCACCCGATTCCTGTCCTCTGCAAATTCTCCACATAAAGCATTAACCAATACCATACAGAGAAAGAAAACACCTTCGGTTGACCTCTAGCAAAACTTGACAGAAAAATCCCTCATACTGAAAATGCAAAACTTCACAAAAACAACACCAGCAAAATAGAACCTTTAGCATCCACAACCCCACAAACCAAGCAATCCAATTCATAACACCACAAACCAAGAGAAACCCAACAAAGGCCAGCATAATTCCTGCACGAAACACCCATCAAAACATCCAAAACCTGTCAGAGGAGGAGAGACTGAGGAGAGGCGGAGGAGGAGGAGGTATAGTTCGGAGGATGCACTGTCGAGGAGGCGCTGCGGAGGTAGTGTAGAAGGTCAGATCATCGTCGAAAAGGCGGAGGAAGACGAGCGATGGACGAGGAGAGGTGGAGGAGAGGCGGACGACTGAATTTAGGATAAGAGAGAAAGAGACAAAATGACCAACGTCATGGTATTTTATACCTAAATTAACGAAGACTTTAACGATGACATTTCCTCACTATGTCTTACTAAAAGAAAAGCATACAGGTTGGCCCGGGACGATGGCACGACCGTCGTCGGGTGGCGCCCAACTGCCGCTCAACCTGCGAACCAACCATCCGTCACCCCTCCGACGGAGTCCCACGTGCAGTCACCGCTCCGCCATGCCCGTGCAACACCACTCCAGCAAGCCTCGTCGCCGGCGCCCTCAAGCAGCCCGTGAGCTCATCACCCACAGAAGCAAAACAAGGAAGAGATGGGGAGGAGGGGGTTACCATGACGTCGCTGCTCCAAGCTCCTCGCGCAGTCAACGCCCCCTCACCGGAGCCCGCACCCGCATAACGCCTCCCCAACTCGCCGCCGCTCCTCCTCGCGCCGGAGACGCGTGCCGTGGGAGCGCAAGAGCTCGTCGTGCCTGTGCTTCACCTCGCCTTCCTCCGTCGAGCAGCCTCACACCGTCACCCTCCTACCGCTGTCCAGCCCTAGCCACCGCACGCGAATGGGAAGAGGAGGTGGGAGATGAGGTGACGGAGAAGGAGGGAGGGGAGAGTTGTTTGAGTTGATGAAGTTTTTTTTTAAAAAAAAAGGGTAATGTTTTGTTTTGTAATGGAAGAAGTCATGCAACGTTTGGAGGAGAAGACCAACAGCCATGCACTCAATCACGTAGGAACAACTACCAGTGGGTCTCGCGAGTTTTGAAAATTTTGCTCCAGTCCCCTGGTAATTTTCACAGAACTTTGGACCACACTGCAATTTTTCCAGTGAAGGACAGAACTGTCCCTCAGAAAGTCAGAAGAACCAGTGCAGCCTCCAAGACTCCAGTCAAAGCTTCTAGGACAAGAATTGTCACTCGGATCGGTCCCGACAGTCAGTTTTGCAGATTTTGCAATAGTTTTCAGAAATTGCAAATAAATCCCTAGACTTCTTCAGGTGCCAGAAAATTCCCTCTTGTCAGGGTCCACATGCCAAGACAAATACAGTGAACTCGATTTAGCATTGGTTATCCATTACTTTGCGAAATTCTTGAATGAATCAAACTGGAAATTTTGCAAAGAGGCCCCTATAGTTTCTATATTGACCAGGAGCTCAGCGCATACAGTCGGAGGCAGTGAGAACGCTTCAGGTGTATAGCCAGAGCATGAGCATCACCAGTGAAACAATACTTTGAGGTTAGTGGACAGTCTGTGGAAAATTTGCAGAAAAACCCTTACTATTTCCGAATAGCAAGAAGGTCCAATCATATCAGAACAGATTGTCTACTTGATTTGACTTCCGTTGGGAGATCAGAAATGCCCCGTTACACCAGGATCTAGCTTATGCTTGACATTCTCAAAACTCAATGTTCAAGGAAAATTACCATTTTGCCCCTATTAGTGTGCAGAAGAATTTTAAGCCCAAATCACCTATTAGAGGCTCTCGCATACCCTATGACAAACTGCAAAGGCACCCTTTGGAGCAGAGTCAGTTACATGGAGAATTCAATGGAATCTGACAGATTACAAATTTGCCCCTACCTTGTCGAAGCTCGGAGAGCACCCTGAGCGAAGCGGCATCAGACCAGCGGCTTCTTTTCTCTCTTTCCTGGTGGTTCCTAGCCATTACTTGTATCCTGATAATGACTCGGTTCACTCTCTTTCCTGGCGGTTCCCAACCGTTGCCTGTATCTTGGTAACGACTCGGTTCACTCACTTTCCTAGCAGTTCCCAGCAGTTGCCTGTATCCTGGTAACGACTCGGTTTACTCTCTTTCCTGGTGGTTCCCAGCAGTCGCCTGTATCTTGGTATGGACTCGGTTCTCTCTTTTACCTGGCAGTTCCTAGCCGTTGCCTGAATCCTAGTAACGAGTCGGTTCACTCTCTTTCCTGACGATTCCCAACCGTTACCTGTATCCTGGTAACGACTCGGTTCACTCTCTTTCCTAGCGGTTCCCAACCGTTAGCTGTATCCAGGTAACGACTTGGTTCACTCTTTTTCTTGGTAGTTCCCAGCCATCGCCTGTTTCTTGGTAACGACTCGGTTCACTTTCTCTCCTGGCGGTTTCCAACCGTTTCCTGTATCCTGGTAACGACTCGGTTCACTCTCTCTCTTGGTGGTTCCCAACCGTTACCTGTATCTTGGTAATAACTTGGTTCACTCTCTCTCCTGGTGGTTCCCAACCGTTACCTGTATCCTAGTAACGACTCGGTTCAATCTCTTTCTTGACGGTTCCGAGCCGTTGCTTGTATCCTGGTAACGACTCGATTCACTCTCTCTCTTGGCAGTTCCCAGCCGTTGCATGTATCCTGGTAACAACTTGGTTCACTCTCTTCTCGCTCCTAGCCCACCTGTCTGAACACCGATAGTGACTAGGTTTTGTCCTCTTTCTCTTTGTCCGCCTGGCAAGTCCGATAACTTGCCAGTTCTCCCCTTTCTGTCTATTCCTAGCCAACCCGTCTGTACACCGACGGTGACTAGGTTCTCCCCCTTTCTCTCTTTGTCGGTCCGACAAGTCCGATAACTTGCCAGCTCTCCCCTTTTTGTCCACTCCTAGCCAATCCATTTGTACACTGATGGTGACTAGGTTCTCCCCCTTTCTTTCTTTGTCGGCCCGGTAAGTTCGATAACTTGCCAGCTCTCCCCTTTCTATTTGCTCCTAGCCGGTCTGTTTGTACACTGACAGCGACTAGGTTCTATCTTGTTCCTTTTGTCGGTCCGATGAGTCCGATATCTTGTCGCCCCTTAGGACCCCGTTCAAGTGGATAGGACCTAGGATGCCACCTTCTTTTGGGCTGGTACCCCCAAATACCTAGATGACTTTTGTCACTAGTCACCTTTCTGGTCTGCAAGCCCGTTAGCCTTGCCACTCCACTCTTCTCTTCAAGCTGATAACTGAAACTGTCCGGCGATGAGTCTGTCAACTCATCAAGCATCGCAACATTTATTCGCATATGCATATACCAACTAGCATCTACACAGTACATGCATCGTAGTCAGGAATTTTCTACATCACCAGCATATCACTTTTGAAATGCACAATTCATCAGTATCCATTCACAACACAGTAGCACTTTAGCATTAGCAACATTCACACCAGCACTCGCGTCGCTCAAAACCAAGCGCATACCTGCCTGGCTCCGGCGCGCGATCATTTTGACATTCTAAAGGGGCACCCCCCACATTGGCATATGCAATTTGGCATGCGAGTCGCGACCTTCGGTGCATCCACTTGATAAGCGACTTATGCCCAATAGCAAGTTCCTTTCCTGTTGACTGGGACGGGGTGTCTTCTCTCAACCCTGAGCAGCGGTCTTGTTTCCCTCGACCTCGCTCAGGGAGGGCATGTGTAGACACTTTGGTTTTTGGCCAGTGTTGGCAGACGGATCCAACAGAGAGCGCAACTGGACGGCTGACCCGGTTTCTCCCATTTCAGTGCCCTTAAACCCAAATTACCCTTAAACCCGCTCACCTAACTAAGCCCAAAACCTAAAACCCACCCCATATGCTCTGACCCAAATGACACGCACGACCCAAGCGCGCGTCAGGGCTAGGGCAGCACTGCGGGCGCCGCCTGACCGGTTGCTTTCGCGATACGAACTTGTACCTTGTACGAGTGACGCCGTGCACAAAGTGTCGACTTGTGTCCCGGCGTGTACGAGTGATGCCGTGCACAAAGTGTCGAATTGTGTCCCGGCGGGCCTGACACCCTTCAGCCTTCCCACGCCCTGTCTTCACCATCAGCCCTGCGTCGCTCTTGCTATCACGTAAGGCCTGCAACGGCGCCGATGAACCATTCCCTGCAACCATGCCTTGTCACTGCCATCGCCGTCCCACACCACCTACCACACCAAGAGCGACCGACCAAAACCATGGGGAGGTCCCTCAGCGAGAGTACTAGAAAGATTGGCGAGAGAGACTGAGACTTTTCCCAGCCACTTGCGTAAGGGGAACCCGGAGAGAATTCGGAAGGTGCCCTGGTCGTAGAGTGGGAACCCAACACCCAACTCTAAGTCAACCTCCTCCTCCGCCTCCGGTGAGCATCCCACACGATCCGTGAGCAACCCGGCAGCCTTTGAAACCTCCCCAGCCGTCCAGTCGTTGTGACCATCTTTCTCGTCGGAGCCCACCGTCTACCAGCACCGATGACACCCTAGGCCATCAACAAGTAACATCTTCTTTCCATCTTACTAGAGGGTAACTTAGGAGCGTAATTTTGATCTTTTACACCGTTGTCTCGTGGTTTTCTCTACTATTTCATTGCATCCCGCATTCTTCCCCGTCGACAGACAACCCACCCCGGTGTGAGGCTCCGGCCACTGAGCACTTGGCTTGACTCGTCCCGACGGTGTCTCTCCTCCTCCTCTCGCTCCCCTAAGCCCCTGAGTCGCCTCCAAGCCAGATCCTCCAACGGATGCTCGCCGAAAGGGTGTCGGCGATGACGTCGACGATGGCGGGGTGGGGAGGTTAACCTCATGCACCTCACTGGACTTCTTGTATTCTTATTACATCGTGAAGGTCTCCTCGAGCTCTCGGGTGGTTCTCGCCGTCTGACGACGCCTCCCTACTGGAGGAGAGGGCGATGAAGGAGGAAGGTCTGAGACCCTGTTTCATGTGGGCTCCCCGATAGCACGCCCCACAGGTGTGGATCGATCAGGGCGTGCACGGGGTCAGACTCAACCAAGCCCAGGGCATCATCTGCTCTAAATGTTCACCTTGCATTGTTTTTATCCTCTGGTTTATTTGAAGCACTTGTTTTCCATTGTTTTTAGTTCTCCACACATGTTGAATTCTCAATTTTAGGCCTACATGAACCTCCACGCTTTCTATTTCGATCGCCTCTTGTTGGCCCTCTGATGTGGTATCTTTGTGTTGTGGACATGGCCATGATGGCAAACGGACATAACGTCCCAGGGGACGCGCGTTTGGGTTGGGCAAGCGACGCGTGCGTGACACATGCGTGGGTCGTCTAGGGAGTGACTTCGACCCAGCCTAGCCGTGGTCCCACCTGGTTCCGTATTGTGTTTTGCCTGCTGTTTCCCGATTCGATTATGCTTTTTAGTTTGGTTTATTACTCTTGCATCATCCTTACACCCCATTAACCGACATCAAGTGCCTACATTCACATGCACGCGAGCAAGATATTGAGAAAGACCTACTCGTCGAACGTGCGGGGGAGCCTAACACTTTCCCGCATGTAGTAGGAGTCCTTACCCTTTCTCCGGTTCGCAATGATCCGTGTGCCAAACTCCATTTGGCATGAGTCTTCCTATTTTGCATTCGATTTCGTTTCTTGATCTTTCAATACGGTTTTCCTCATCTTTCCGTTTTGAATAGACTAGGTGGTGACTTCATGTTTTCGTTTTCGCGTAGTTTTCGGTGTTTCTGAGTCATCTCTTTTCCGCCCTCGGAACCGCCAGACTCGCTGTGGCCCTACCGACTCTCACGCGGTCCCGATCGTTTTTTAAGTAACCGATCATCAAAAGAAATTTAGTTTCATGATATTTTTTTTATATCTGTAACCAAGTCGACGACAACGTCGTGCTTGGCGTGAAAGACCAAATGCGTGAGGATCGGCAAAGTCACGACAAAAATAAAATTGAAATGCAGGAGTCGCCACCTAGTCTATTAAAATGGAAGACGAGGAAAACCTTAAAAGAATCATTCAAATCATGCATATAGGCCAATGGAAAAGACGGTCTCGAGCCAGAAATGGGCAAGGATTACTGTTACGCACAAGGAAGGTATTAGGCATCCTCGTGCGCCCTAAATTCGATCTTTTTATAGGTTTCTCATTTACTTAAGAAATGTTGGCTTTTCAGCCTTTACTGTACGCCCGAGGGCGATATGCCATGCCATGCTAAGTGAGTGGTGTTTTATGTTTAAAATAAGGGTGCAGGGAGTGCAGGGGTGTGTCCTAATGCTCAGAAATATCGCTCATATATCGGGTGAAGTGCCGATGCAAAGATATTGCATAAATAAGATCAAGGATCTAAGTATTTTGAGCGATTTTTCATCCTTGCTTTATGTATGCAAAACATGATCTACTATGCATGGAATGGGTAAAAACAGAGTTGGATCTTCCTGATATATCAAAAACTAGAAAAATCCAGAAGTAAATCAAAACAAGAAATCATGCTAAAACTTTGCGAAAGCTGCTGTGTGTTACTGAAAAACAGGCGGATGTGCCTGTTTGGTGCGCTAGACTGGTGCTCCAGTCTGGTGCGCCACCTATGTGCTCCTATGTGGGCTAGAAAGATGTGCTAAGGAAAAACAGAAATCCCGCAGTGCAAAGTCATATATAAATGCGTTCTAGAATGTTGTGCAACGTAAAGTCTTTGCATAATCGGAAAATATCCTTTAAAAATGAAAGAAATGCAAGTGTGAGAAGATTATGGATCTTGTACTCAAAGGCTAATAGCCTCACACAAGGTCACATCTTACTCATGCTGAATAAAAGTAACAAGGTTCAGTCATACCACTGGATCATGGGTTGATGCATAAGATTCTCCATATAGGAGTATATGACAATTAGCCTACCAGATTTGGACTATAGACTGAATGTTCAAAGGGTAAAACAACTGGAAAAGCAACATTATTTGTGGTTGAAATCATGCATACGTAATCATAAAATACCAAAGAATCATCACTGAAAGAATCAGATTCAAAAATCATTCGGGAAAACATGCAGATGAGGATGCAAAAGAGGGTGATTTTGCTTCTCTGACCAGTCTGGTGCACCGGAATGGTGTGTCAGAGTTGTGCTCTGGTTTGATGCGCCACTCTCATGCGCCATATAGGTGCTCCAGAATGGTGCTCCCAAAAAAATCTGAATCAGACTACAATCTGATTTAGAATTCTGGTTCAGATTCAGAGACAGGTGATTTTTCTTTTTAATTAAGCCAGTTATGCGAATGATGGAAACTGAAATATGATGGGATGCAAATGAACAAAAGTATAAGAAATGCTGAATAAATCATGGGTTCATGGCAGAAATGCTTACATGAGATTCTAAAGTATAAGAAATGAGTGAGTGAGCTTAGCAACCATATGCATATGATGGATACATGAAGAACATATCTACTGCATAATTCCTAGTATATACGTGCATGAATCGTGGTTCCTTGTGTAAAGAAATAGAAAAGGAAAACAACTCATAGGAATAACAAGGTGCAGATTTTTATCATAAAGATTTACATGTAGAGTATCTTGCATAGGAAACAAACAATCTTATCATAGGACTCTCATGTAAACAGCAAAAACCAGATTATATATGAAGTATAAGGCATGCTTTATCCAATGCAAGAACTAAGATTTAAAAATGAAAAAGAAGAGAAGAACCTACGTTGTCCAAGGTGTTCCTTCCTAGAGAACCCAAGATAATATGTTCCTTGTTTCTTTGGAAAGATTGAAGATGCTTTTGGAATGCAAGGGAATACTCCAAAAAACGAGAATAGGTTGCTGAAAAGAGTGTATGGCTTGCTCAAGATGCTCTCTTAGATCAGGATTGCTGGATCAAGGTTTTCTAACCTCTCCTTATGGTTGCCTATAGGGGTCCTTATATAGGACTTTTCAAGGGTAACCCCCATGGAATGCAGGTAGCCTCGTAAACGAAGAGTCTGGCACAGATTCCATGGCATATTTGTTGGTGAAGGTTACAGGCATGGGAGGTGGAAAGCCAGTAGTCAGCGACCTGAGAAGTGGCTGCGCGCCAGCTTGGTGTGCCAGAGCTGTGCGCCTGTCTGATGCTCCAGCTAGGTGTGCCACTGTAGTGCTCCTGCTCGGTGCTCCAAACAGGTGCTCTGCATTGGTGCTCTAACTTGGTGTTCTCCCCTACCTGTCTGAATTTCTAATTGGGCTGCAGACCTGCTATAGGTTTGTGGTTGGTTTAGCTGATGGGATTGGATTTGCACATCCAAAGCAACATCTGGAAAATTTATCTATGAGTCACCTCAAAATCGAGGTGTCTACAATATCTATACTATATTACTAATTGTTATTTTTAAAAGAAGGAGAAGCATGTCACCTAAGTATGTTTCTTAATTTCTCTTCATTAGCCTATTAATCAAAACACATATCTTTTTCACTTTTGTTATTATTATATTTAATATAACATTAGCCTCTTCTTATTTCTCTAATGCAAATCCTAATATATTCTATTTTTAGCTATATCTTTAATTGCATATTTGTAAATTATTATTTAATAGTTGATAATATACATAAGTAGTTAACTTATGCAATTGCTAATGCCAAAAAACATGGATATGTGCTGGATAAGATGCCAATCATAACATATGAAAGCATGCTTCTATGTGAGAGAGTATATAGATGCATGGCAACATATTATGTGTAAAAACATGATAAGGATGACAACTTGTGCAAGCTTATGCTAGATATAAAAACAAAGACTAGCATGGAGATTATTTAGCATGAGGAGCTAGCAAGCATGTTTAACGCAAGATTTTATAAATCATAGAGTAAAACATCATATATCATGGATTTCAAGCATGTCTTACCATATTTCTAAAATGATATTCAAAAGAAAAGGAGGAGGTAGAAAGCCTACCTCTTAGGATATTTCCTTCTTGAAAATCAGAAATAAGAAGATCCTTGTTGCTTTGGATGGACCAAGGGTGCTTTGGGATGCAAGGAAAAGCTCCAGAATACGAGTATATATCGTTGGGTGGAAGGAGGAACTCGTGCAAAAACTTGCTCAATGCAGATCTGTTTTTCAGATTTCAGCACAAGATTTCTCTCCCAAAAAAGGTGTCTTCAAATGATTGCCCATGGATCTCTATTTATAGGGATCTATGGATGGGGTAACATATGAAAACGAAGGGCCTTGCAAACGAAAAGCCTCGAATATTCCTTGGCACATTCGTTTGCAAGATAACAGCCTTGGAAGAGGGAAAGCCAGCAGCCGCAGCCTGTGAAGTGGCTGTGCGTCAGCTTGGTGAGTCAGTGATGTGCACCTGCTTGGTGCGCCTACAAGGGGCGCCTAGTTGGTGCGCCTACTTGGTGCGCCAACCCAGCTCACAAATTTCATTGATTGGGGCTCTGGCTTGCTAATGGGTTTGGGGTCCAGTTTAAGGGTTGATCACATCCAAAGCAACATAAAGATACTCATCTTCGGATCACCTCAAAATCGGAATGTCTACAATATCACAATAAATTTTATGCTTCCTTTCTTGTCTTTCTGTTTTGATAATAAATTGTTTGAAAGAATAATTAGTTATCAAAATAATACTTTTAATGAAATAATTAAACGTGGAGGCACGTACCAGTTCAGTGGTTATCATTGAAAGCCGACCTTTACCTATGGTTGCTGGTTTGTTTGTATGTCATAACGTACACTTTTCCGCTTGAATTCCACAATGGGCATGAAATCTCCCTACGATGGCGACAACCGTAAGCTCAGGATCAGAGCATCAGATATCATAAAAGAAAAATAATTGCCTAAAAGATAAAAAGAACAAACAACCAGTGTAAGCATATGAAGATGATTTTATCCCTATTTCTGTTACTTTGATTTTAAATCTTAGTTTAAATTATATTATCTATTCATTTGTAGAAAATTTTTATGAAACGGACAGATTTTCTTTTGGGTGTGCTGTGAAGGGGGGTAAGAACCTCAATTTTGTCATCATCTAGATGCTTGTGTGATATTGTTATGGGAAGCCAACACCTCCACGCTTTCTACAACCCTACAACTTTCTTGTTGGGGTCGATCACTCCAATGCTTCTAGCAAACTCAAGTCAAGTACATGCTTGATACAATTGTAGAAAAATTCTCGACACAACAACGTCAACCACGTCATTCAAAAAAAAAAAAAAAAACACCTGCTCCGCCAACTAAACTATCGAATCCCTATAAAAAGGAAAAAAAAAAGGGTGCCGTCTTCGGAAGCTACTTATGGCTGCAACCAGGGACGTCATCTTGTCTGTCTGCATTGTACGTATAATGTTAGGACAACTACCTGAATGCTTTGGCTTGTTTGTATATGATTCCAAATCCACGATTTGTATGGGTGTTTGTTACGTCTGCATGTGATGCAGTCGGAATTGTGGTCTCCGAATCCACCGAGAAGTTTCGGAATCTACCAAGACACAAATACTTCGAATCCAGGTAGAAAACGAGTAAAATAACTAAATTTTATTTATCCTAAGAGATAGTAAACTTTAGAAGTAGCTGATTAATTGAATTCAAGCTTCTAAAACAACTCCTAGAAGATAACAATATTTAAAACTAACTAATTAATTGATTCCAAACTTCTAAAACAGCTCTTAGAAGATAGTAAACTTTAAATCCAAACTTCTAAATCAACTCGTAGGAGATGGTAAAGTTTAAAATTAGTTGACTATTCACGTATAATGCATGGACTTGAACAGATGCATGGATCTTGGCATGACCGACCTCTTGATCTTTGCACGGGCTCTTGTTCAATAGTCTTGCATCCGCATGTGCCACAATAGTGATCATTAAAATTTGGTGGTCTCTTCTGCACTGTTCATACGTAAGGTTTTGTCTATTTTTAGTTTTTGAAGATGACTGCTCATACTGAGTATGATCCATCAAGATAGATCATCTACAATTCGTAAGGGAGATTTTGTTGATGCATGCAACAGAGTGTGAGCAGATCGAAGGAATCTGTACCTAACATGTGCTGCAGCCATGTACGTAGTGAATAGTGGATTTGGTTAAATACAGAATATCGCAAGCTGTAAAATGGAGGCGAATTTAATTAACGTGTCATGACGACAGCCTTATTCACTTCACTGGTACAATGATTATATTAATCTTTTGTACATGAACTTTTGAAATTTAAAACAACAAAAGAGGAGATGTTCTCAATATCAGTGTGGAAGCCTTGTCCATATATAAAGATATATATATATATATATACACACACATGTACTGATGTTCTCTAATTATTCTCTCTTTTATTCTGCAATCCGTAGATGATAAAGACGAATTCCTTTTGTTTAACAGAAAAAGGTCCCAGCCTGTGGGTGCCTACAGGGACCATTTCTTTGGTACACTTTCTCTTTGTTCATGACAACGGAATTTACAATAGGACAAAATGACATAACCCATGAATATACATGAATATACAAACTCGGTAGCGTTGGGTATGCTGGAATGCAAATAGAGAGGAATGGAATGAACTTTGGAATGGAATTTGGAATGGAATGTAATGGAATATTTTTATTCCATTCCAGTGTTTGGTATATAAGGAATTGTATAGTGGAACGGAATGGAATGGAATGTAATGGAATATTTTTATTCCATTCCACTGTTTGGTATATAAGAACAGGAATGGAATGGAATACAATATTTGAAAGATTAATATTTACATATTAATCTGAAAAATAATAAAATAACTTTTTTTCC
>JAMKQA010029777.1:0-16680 GCA_024699735.1 Posidonia australis
AGTGAATAATTAGCTAATTTTAGAGTTTGTTTATCAATTTACAATATTTCAAGTAATTTGAATATAACTAGGAAATTAATATTATGTTAAAGCATACAAAGAAAGGGGATGAGAGACAATTGCACAAGTAGATTTATAGTGATTCTGCCTCCCTGGCTTAGTCCACTCATCGAGAACCCCTTGAGAATTTCACTAACCTGATCTTATTCCGAGTCAAGATCGTGCTGTACATCCTTGACGAATCCTCGCCAAGCTTCGCAAGAAAACGCAACCTCTTTCTCTCAATCCGGAGAAGAACCTTTACACTTGGATTTTACAACTCTTTTTCTACAATCTCCCATACTCAATTTGGCAATGTGGATGGATGAAAATGGAGCACTCTTGCCTTGGGAGTTTTTCTAATGAGATAAGAGTGGAATGCTTAGAAACTTGAGTAGCTTGAAGCTCTAGGTGAGTAGAAAGTATTGGTGTTCCATAGGTGAAGAATGGGGACCTATTTATAGGAAAACATGGGTATAAGAATGTGTCTAACGTCTCTCTAACATTCAGCAACGACTACTGGTTCGGTATGCCAAAATCAAAACGGTCGACCGAAATGTGCAACGGTCGAGCATTTAGGTATACCGAAAATAATTTGGTATTTCGAAAACCTTTGATTCGGTATGCTGGAGAATTTCTGTTTGTCGTTCTAGTTTTCTTTTTTGATTTTTCTAAACTACATATATTTTGGCATACCGAGGAAATTCGGTTTGTCGAAATTGCCCTTAGTCCTATAATGAATGTTTTTCAATGAATGGTTTGTTTTGGGGCTAAGGCAATTTTTCTATGGCTCTATGTGTATATTTGGGAGATTAATACAAGTTCCTAGGTACATGCATAAATAGAAAATTACATCAAAATAATTACAAATATTATTTAATTTTTCTTCTCCTTTTCCTTCATCTTGAATTCTTCTTGGTAGCACATGGATCTTTTTCTTCTTCAAATATCATCCCTTTTATGCTTGAATCTTCTGAGTCTTTCAATGATCTTCCTTGCAAATATGAACTATGAAATATTCTCATAAAGCACATTAATCTTTTGTTATCATCAAAATCAAGATAAGGCAAATAAAGCCAATCTCGATTCTCTTGACCTCGCTTAGGGAGGGGCATCTGTAGACACCCCAATTTTACAGTTACTAGGCAACAGGCACACTAGAAAGATGCTCTGGTTGCGACCACCAAAATCCTAATCCACTCAAACCCAAACAAGCCCATTCAGGCCCAACATGTGCTCAACTGGTTCAACTACAACCTTCTTCCGCGTATCGACTTAGCACAAGGGCCTAACTGGCTAATAGTTGAGAGTACGGTTTCAATGCCTCAGCCTAGACAAAAGATGTTGTCATATACTTCAATACCAGATAGGGCAGAGTCCGATTGTCCTTCCTTCCGACTTCGCCACAGTCGGACGAAGCCATTCTGGAATCCCGTTCGGGCCAGGCAGAATCCAGTCTTCTTTGTTAGGCTTGCTCTAGCCAAACAAGTCCGTTTTCCATCTTCTTCTAGGCCATGGGCGAGGTCTAGAGCAAACCCCAAAAGCAAACTATCACTTAGGCTGATATCCTAAACTATCATTTAGGTTGATATCCTAAACTATCACTAAGGCTGATATCCAAATCTATCACTTAGGCTGATATCCTAAACTATCATTTAGGCTGATATCCTAAACTATCACTCAGGCTGATACCCTAAACTATCATTTAGGCTGATAACCTAAACTACCACTTAGGCTGATATCCTAAGTTATCACTCAGGCTGATATCCAAAACTATAACTTTGGTTGATATCCTAAACTATCACTTAGGTTGATATCCTAAACTAGTACTTAGGTAGATAACCAAAACTATCACTAAGGTTGATATCCTAAACAATCACTCAGGCTGATATCCTAAACTATCACTTAGGCTGATTGTAACATCTGTGCTTGGCTTTTCCATTAAATATAAACCATGGAATTTTCTTGTGTTAGTTGTATGTGGTTTTCTTCCTGTGTTGGTGCTCCAGGTCCACCCTTGCAGAGTGGCTTCATGGCATGTGGGTCTGTTTGTGCAGTTGGGACCCCATGGTTTGGGGGTGTGACCTTGAACCATTTGGGCTTGAGCTTGGATTTTGGTCAATAGAACCACGTCCCACCCGTGACCCGCATCCTCTTCTCTCCATCTCATGAAGCCTAGTGGGGGAGAATGCTGCTTGTTCCGTCCCCTCCGTCCAGAGCTATGCGTAGTTGGTGGATGCTAGTGGGATTCTAGGATGGCAGGCGCGTTGGGGGTTTTAAAAGGAGGCGCAGTGGTTGTGTTGGAGAACGACAAGCTGTGGGAAGGAGAGACCGGGGTGAGTTGCGTGCAAGAGGAACTTCATGCCCAGAGGAGGTTGTGTGAGCTGAGGAGAGCTTGCATCAAGCCTCGCCGGAGCACGTCGAGCACGCGTGGAGCTCACTAGTGCTAGGTACGCATTCCTCCTTTTGTTTCCTTTCCTCGGTTGAGGCATGTTAGGTTAAAGGAGGAAATCATGGAAAATGATGTTAAAATCATGTTGATATCATGTTGATTCAAGGGTGTTTTGTAAGATTTTCGTGGGTATTCTTGAAGCATGCTACAGTGATTATATTCGAGCTTGATGCCTTTGTGATTTTTGATAGAACAACATGCTTAACGGTTTTATGATCGGATTGAGGGGTTTTGAAGTAGAATTGGAGGTCTGCACCCCATGTTTTATTAGTAATTTTCGTGGCATTTTTGATGGGTCCGATCCTTACTCCCACTTTGGGGAGAAGAAACGGCGGAGGAAGGGGATATATCTGCAATTGTAGAAAATTGGTGTGCCGTACTGGGTTCGGTAAGTCGAAATGCTCCCAGGTGGTTCCCTAGACCACTGATTCGGATGACCAAAGCATTTCGATCGACCGAATCATAGGGTTTCGGACGATCGGATGATTTTGGTCGACTGTTCTAGCAGGGGACTGGTTTATCTGACAGGGATTCGGAATATCGAAATACTTCGGTCGACCGAATCAAGGATTTTTGGTCGATCGGGACCCAATTCGGTATGTCAAATCAGGACCTTGAGCTATTATAGGAAATGTTTAGAAAAAATGTTGATAAATATGGATAAATACATGATAAATGTATGAAATGTATGCAAATGACTTGTGAGATGATGCATGCAAATATGTTGTTTTTAATGATGTTTTCCATGAGATATTGAAACATGGCATATGTGTATGAATGTGGACCCATGTGGGGGTGATTGCATGGTACAATGACCATGAATGAATGTGTGAGTTTAAAGACCACAGGAAATGAATTGATGCATAATGCATGTGAATTGCAATGAGTTTTATGAATGGAAAATGGTTTTGATAAATGTTTTGAAAAGTGAAATTGCATATGATTTTAAAGAGATTAAAGGAAATTGTAGGAACTTCAATGAAACCAGGACTTGCCGACGAGGTAGTGAGACCTCTAGAGATGTCGGAGACGTGTCCATGGTTATGGTTGCCGAGTTTGTGGTCTGGGGTAGGAGCCTCGAGACTATGGTGGTACTGTAGGACCCGAGTTATGAGAGACCTGGACTACCCTCAGTGCCGGTGCTGGACAGGTCTGGGGTTAGAGTCCCCAGGTGCTCGGGCACTAGGGCGTCCCTAGGAAGCACTCTGTGCTTGTACCCGTGAGGGCACATTTTGAGGCTGCAGTCGGGGCGATTGAACTCCAGCGTGGGGTGGTTCACCGCGGCATTGTAGTGTGGGTGTGGTGACATGGAATCCTCACCAGCTGCTTGTGGCCAGGTCGATCGCCTATGGCGTGGGTGATGCGACCAATTTTGGAATGGAAAAGTGTGGATTTCTGTGTGGACTAGTTCCTAGCCCGGATTGTGATAAATTGTGCTAAAGGTTTTAAATGATGTTTTAGGCTAGGAAACTAGATGAAATGATTTGTTTCTCCAGCGTTGAGAATAAAGGTTTATGAACGAGCATGAGATTTTGAAAGAAAAGAAAAGAAAGTTTGAAATGCCATTGTTTTCCAAGTTTTTCTAATTGAATATGTGGTTTTGGCAATGGTAGTTTTCTGGCAATGTTGTTAGTGGGTTTTAGTGCTGTTTTTGGGGCCTGTACTGGGTGACATTCTTGTCATTCACGCGTGTTTTCCTTGTCCCCTTTGTTTCAGGTGCTCAGGTGTAGGAGCAATCAAGTCTGGTGCATCGTTTAGAGCCACGTTTGCGCACACAGGTCTGGGGATTAGGTTTATTTATTTAATCCTGTTATTTAAATTCTTTTAGCTACTCTTGGGTAGTTCTTGTACTGTTGTGTAGCACTAGGGTGTTACACTGATATACTAAACTATCATTTAGGTTGGTATCCTGAACTATAACTCATGCTGATATCCCAAACTATCACTTAGGCTAATATCCTAAACTATCATTTAGGATGACAACCTAAACTATCACTCAGGCTGATATCCTAAACTATCACTTAGGTTGATATCAAAAACTATCATTTAGGCTGATATGCTAAACTATCACTCAGACTGATATCCTAAACTATCACTTAGGCTGATATCCTAAACTATCACTCAGGCTGATATCCTAAGCTATCACATAAGCTGATATCCTAAGCTATCATTTAGGTTGATATCCTGAACTATCACTCAGGCTGATATCCTAAACTATCACTTAGGCTGATTAGCTAAACTATTACTTAGGCTGATATTCTAAGCTATCACTCAAGCTGATATCCTAAACTATCACTTAGGCTGATATCATAAACTATCACTTTGGCTGATATCCTAAACTATGCTGATAACCTAAACTATCACTTAGGCAGATAACCTAAACTATCACTTAGGCTGATATCTTAAACTATCACTTAGGCTGGTATCCTAAACTATCACATAGGCTAATATCCTAAATTATCATTTATGTTGATATCTTAAACAATCACATAGGCTGATTTCCTAAACTATCACTTAGGCTGATATCCTAAACTATCGCTTAGACTGATATCCTAAGCTATCACTCAGGTTGATATCCTAAACTATCACTTAGGCTAAAATCCTAAACTATCACTTAGGCTGATATCCTAAACTATCACTTCAGTTGATATCCTAAACTATCACTCAGGCTAATAACTTAAACTATCATTTGGGCTGATATCCTAAACAATCACTTAGGCTGATATCCTAAACTATCATTTAGGCTGATATCCTAAACTATCCCTTAGGCTGATAACCATAACTATAATTTAGGCTGATACCCTAAGCTATCGCTCAGGTTGATATTCTAAACTATCACTTAGGCTAATATCCTAAACTATCTTTTATGCTGATATCCAAAACAATCACTTAGGTTGATATCCTAAACATTCACTCAGGCTGATATCCTAAACTATCACTTAGGCTGATATCCTAAACTATCATTCAGGCTGATATCCTATACTATCACTTAGGCTAATAATCTAAACCATCACGTAGGCTGATATCCTAGGCTATCACTCTGGTTGATATCCTAAACTATCACTTAGGCTAATATCCTAAACTATCACTTAGGCTGATATCCTAAACTATCACTCTGGCTGATAACTTAAACTATCATTTAGGCTGATATCCTAAACAGTCACTTAGGCTGATATCCTAAACTATCACTTAGGCTGATATTCTAAACTATCGCTTAGGCTGATAACCTAAACTATCATTTAGGCTGATATCCTAAACTATCACTTAGGATGATATCCTAAACTATCATGTAGGCTAATATCCTAAACTATCACTTAGGCTGATAACCTAAACTGTCACTTAGACTAATAACCTAAGCATCATCCCTTCGGTTGACAGGTTTGACATCCTGTTATGCCCATTCCTTAAGTTGATATCACTCGGGTAGATATCCCAAACTATCTAGTTGGCATCCATCATCAGTCTACCCCTCAGTCGGTAAGCCTGATATCTTGCCCTTTCGGCCAAAAGGTTTGTGATTGGTTAAGGCCCATATCGTGCATCGAGCCTAATAGTCCTAACAGAGCATCCCTTGGCACGAGTCTGGAAATTCCTCGCGCTCCCCTCCGTGAGCTGACGAGCTACCCACTCGTTACCAACATCGTCTTTATGCATCAGCATTGCCCTCATGCATTACCCAAAATTAGGGTCATCTTTTGCATCTGCATCATGTATAAGCCATGAGTCATGTCTTTCGGTGCATCCATCGAATAAGTGGTTCACGGCCCCACAGCAAATACCACTCTTCCACAAACTCAAGCGGGGTATCTTGTAAACCCTGAGCATCAGTCTCGATTCCCTCGACCTTGCTTAAGGAGGGGCATCTGTAGACACCTTGATTTTGCAGTCACTTGACAACAGGCTTCTCTAGAAAGATGCTATGGTTGTGATCACCAAAATCCTAATCCACTCAAGTCCACACAAGCCCATTCAGGCCAACACAAACCTATTCTGACTTAATCAAAGCAAAAACAAATAATCAAAAATTAAAACAATACAAAACTCACTTAAATCCACTTAAAATCCAAATTAATTAAGGAAAATCCTAATTAAAACTGAACTTAAATAAAATCCACTTAAATCCACATAAAATCGAAATTAATTAAGGGAAATCCTAATTAAAACCAAAATTAAATAAAATCCACTTAAAATCCAAATTAATCAAATAAAAGCCCCAATTAAAACAAAAAATATATAAAATCCACTTAAAATCCAAATTAATCAAGTGAAAACCCTAATTAAAGTCAAAATCAAATAGAATCAACCTAAAATCCAAATTAATCAAGTGAAAACCCTAATTAAAGTCAAAATCAAATAAAATCAACTTAAAACCATTTAAACTCCAAAATTTAATCAAGAGAAAACCTTAATTAAAACCAAAATCAAATAAAATCCATTTAAACCACCTTGATCCAATTAAATTAATGAAAAACCCAAAATTAAACTCAAAGCTCTAAAAACACTAATTTAAAATTACTTAATTAAACTAAAAACCCTATTTAAAATCTAAAACCCCTAAATTAAACTCAAAACCCCAGTTAAAATCCAAGTATGAACCTTATTCAAATGTTTCATCAAGCAAAACACAATAAAATCCCTTAAAAATGAAATCTAATTAAATAAAAACCCAAATCTTTAATTAAATCAAGAGAAAATCAATTAAATCAATATCTAAATAAAAACCATAAGTAAATCAAAGTCAAAATTAATTAAACCAAGATTTTAAATGAATTCTCAATTAATTAAACCCAAAACCATTTTAATCCATTTAAAACTAAAGTAATCCAGTTAATTAAATTTACAATACCAAATAAAACCTTAAGCAACATAAAATGCTAAAACACAAATAAGTCTGTCCAAAATCTCAAATTAAACAATAATCATCAAATTAATCGAAAATTAAACCACTAAAACAAAACAAAAAAACCAAAGAAAACAAAGCCCAATCGCCAGGCCCATTAGTAGCCCAACACGCCATTTAATCCATAAATCAGAAAACTTTAAAAACCAGCAAAAATAATTTCGGCGACCATCTCCAATGACCATCTTTGGCGACCCTCTTTTGGCGACCTTGAGTTTTCCGGTGGCATTCCTGAGAACTCCGGACTGTATCTTCTCCTCACTGTGATCTTCGGCGATCTCCAACATCTACTGCCAACACACGCGAGCATCAGGTGGTCCTCAACCATCAAGGAGGAAGATCAATGACTCTGGTGGCCACCGCTCATGTATAAAACACCCCACCGTCTTCAACCCAAAAAAAAAACTTTGAACCAGCTTGGAGCATCCAGTAGAGCCCATTCAAAATCCCCCAAAGAACCCAGCGACTTTCCCCACATCCAGAGTTCCTCCTCTAGCCTTTTGCTGCAACCCAGAATCCCAGCCACCATCGCCGGAGCATTGACCCAAAGAAGCACCGTTGAGCCTCACCAGGGGAGACACACCATCCAATCAGGTAATTTCCATTTCTTGTTCAATTTTTCTTTTGTCTTAGGTCCCATTAGTCCCTTTAAGTCCCCTGGATCACGTTTTGACAGAGGTACGCCTCCGGTACACCGTTGTCTCCCTCCGGTGGTGGGTTCTCCATTGCCAACGAGGCCAGAGGACTCCTGATCCCTAGTGAGGCCCTATAGGCCCCTCCTCCCTCTCGCCGTTCTTCCTCCTTGAGTTCCCATCACTCAAGGGAGGATCCTCAGGCCTTTAGTGCCTGAAAACGTCGTTGTCGTCTTTGCTCCGCTGACCACCACTCCTTCGTTGTGGAAGCCACTAGAACTCTCCGGGCGCTCCCTCTCCAAGCCACCATCTTAGGGAGACTCGACGCGTCGCCTTAGAACTCCCCATGCTACCTCGCCACCGTCATAGCCACTGGAGCATCGCCCTCACCACTACAATGCCTACCGCCGGCATAGGGGATGGGTGGAACTACCCAAGCATCCCCGGTCCACATCGACACTTCTTAGAGCCTCGCTGTCGAAGCACCGCCTTCAGGGTCACTGCTGTCGGAGAAGAACGGTAAAGGGTGAGGTTGTCCAGTCGTTCCAGCCGGTGGATGAAGCATCCGAGCTGTTGGATCTCCTCCCCGCTGTCTCCTCTAGTTCTTCCCCTTCTTGGATTGTCGATCGGTTATCGGGAAAAGTCTTGATGGTTTCTCCTTGCCTTTTCTGTCGATGATCTTCGAATCGCCTACAGTGGCAATTTGTTTTTTTAGGTTTTAATGAAAACTTTTTATTTTTTTTAAGGCATTACCTTTCGGTCCAGATATTATGTGATTCAATCCCTATGTTTTCGTGAAAATCTTCATTTCTTTTGTTTTTGTTGTAAGAATTGCATGATCTTCCCTGATTGTTTTAGATTTCATGTTTTGATACTGTAAATGTTTGTTTCATTATATTTAGGTCCCTGACATCATGTTTTCTTTGCAATTAAGTCCTTAAGTTTTGCACTGAGATCCCAGAACTTTTAAAAATGAGTTTCTCTATGAAATTTGCATTTTGACCCTGAGAAATTTCATAATCACACTGGTCAACACAAAGGTCTAGTTTTTATCACATTTAAGCCTTGCAATATTGAATGTAAGTCCCTAGATTCATAGCATATAGTCCCTGAGCACATGAAATTTGCATCCAGACCCTTAGACTAATTTCAAATCCATCATTTAGGGTTTTAATTGTTTTCTCACATGTTTTTGATATTTTCCACTTATTGCATTTCCTATTTTGTGCTTAACCATAGATTTCATTTAGAATTATTTTATTCATGGTTAATTGATCTTTAGTTTCATATTTCAGTCACATTTGCACTTATGTGTGAATTTTGTGCATTAGACCCTAAGTTTTCAAGAAACTACGAAGGTGCAATTTTCACACATTTTAGTGCCACATTTTCATTTGATCTATCATCTGTACATTACAATAGAAGTCATTAGATATATTTTGATCTGGGTTTTTCTCCTTTTTGTGAATTTTGCATTTTGGTCCTTGTACTTGTCTTTTACTGTGTTTACATCATTTTATTGATTTTAAAACCTTGTCCTTTTCACGTTTTCTTGCAAATAACATTTTCTTGACATTTCACATACATTTTGGCATATGTCAGGCCATGCATCATCCCCATACATGCACTTATCACATCTAGTCATTGAAATGGCCAAATTTCCCCTATGCCACCAATCCATGCACAAACATGTTTGTTCTTGCATTAAGTCATGCATAACCATTGTCTAAGTCATTTCTCAGCACCTTTTTCACATTTAGGTACATATTCATGCATTTTGCATAGTTTTCATCATATTTGTACATTGTCCCATCCTTTTCAAGTGAGTCAGTGGATTTATTCCTTGTTTTGTTTTTAGAATCCTTCACCCAACATTTGATATGATTTCCTTTACTCCTACATTTTGGATTTTTTTCGATTTGATTTGGATTTCATTGCCTAAGGGCATACACTGATTGACCAAAAGGCCCACATTGGCCCACTTGCGGATTATTTCTCCTTTTTGATTTTCATGACTTTTTCTATGATTCCGATGACTTGGGTTGGCCTCACTTTTAAACATTTTGATATCAGTATGGTTTTCCTGAGCTTGCCTTCCAAAAACACCGTCATTTTATGTGAATTTCTTCACATGTCATAGTTTACCTCATTTATGTGGGTTTCTTTGCAATTTTTTCGTTCGGATTTCCATGACATTTTCTACAATTCTAATGAGTTGAGTTGGTTTAATTTTTGATTCTCTTGAGGTCTATATGATTTTTTGAGCCATTCTCGCCAAAAACCTTGTCATTTCATGTGATTTTCTTTGTCATGTCGTTTTTCGTGATTTCGATATTTCATGTGGATTTCTTCATAGTTTTGCATACCATCTTGCACATCCATCTAGTTTTGACTTGGCATTCATATTAGCATGATAAGAGCCCAATTTAGGCTTAGCAAACATCCATTCAGCCTCTAGCAAGCGAAGACTAGAAAGACCGAGTTTCTCGGGCGTACGTCGGTGCCTAACACCTTCCTCTTGCGTAATAGAAATCCTTACCCATCCACTGGTTTGCAGATATCTGGCCTTCACATTTGCATCTCATGCATTCATCTTTTGTAGTGTGTATGTTGTTTTCCTCATCTTTCCCTTAAAATACTAGGTGGTGACTCCTTTTCTTTTCGTTTTTATCCTATCTTGCGCCTTCTCCATCCTGGTATGGTTATGGCCTCCTCCCTCTAGTGTGACTTTGCACAAGATCCCCGGGTGGGCATGGTTACAAAAAGAAAAGTCAATGATATTTAAAAAAAAGTAGGTGTAGGAACTTAAAGAGTTTGGCATGGATCCAGGTCCATTACACTACCTTATAGTGAGTTTGAGTGCCTTCACTGCCCATCGAGAGCCACCTATGGCTTGTGAATCTTTGTAGTGTCAACTAAGTCGAAGGTGTCATCCTCCTCTAATAGGCATACAGCTTTCTAGCCTAACTATGGTCAGACAAATAGTTGAACTAAATGAGCAAGCAATCCATATAATGAACTCAATGAACAAGCAAAGTAATAAACGCAGATAACAAGCAACTAAAATCACACCTAATCAACAAGACATGCATTTCTTGATCAAACAATAAGGTTACTTTCAAACTACTAGTTTGCTTGTTCACAATAATAGAGTCCACCACCATAATCATAGTCATCACAATTTTGCTTGGATGAATCTCTTTGCTTGCATATGGATTTGTTCAACAGGATTTTTTTTGCCAAGTGCTTTTAGCCAAGGGCATTTCAGCTGGTCGTTGGTTAAAGAGCATATGCGGCAAGGACACTAGTTAGTGCACAAGCTACACGGACTTCTAGAATCAACAGCATGACAGTAGCTCCTCCACAGCAGTCCAGCTATGGTAAACATTATTTGAAGAATGCCTGAGGTTAGCACAACCAAGTATAGGTTGCAGTCAGAACATAATAAGCAGTTGAACTGAGAATAGCCTTGACATGCCAGCTTGAGACAGACTACGATTTATCACATCTCATCTTGCCATTTGAGTGTAGCTTAGGACAGTGGATGAATATACATGCCTCCAATCAGTAAACAATTGTGTCATCGGACTCAACCAAAATCAGCCTTGACCACTTCGGTAATTCAAAATGCGCCTATAGTCACAACCTAATCCTCAAGTCTTTACATCTAAAAGTGGTGCCCAACACATCCCAAGGTAGCCTGACTCGATGCCATAGGCATCTGTTTATCCTTGGTATCTCCTAGTCTAACTTCTATTTTCATTGAGCATCATTCGCCTCTTATGCTAAAGGCATGTCAACTGCTTTCTAGTTGGGCTCACATAATCAGCTACTTGGTTCATCAAGAGCAAGTCAGTTGATCGTTGATTAGGACCACCCACACATAAAATTATTAAGAGAGACAACAGCATGACTGTGATCTCCACGTAACAACCCAAAATCTCAAAAATACAATCAGGAGAATCTCATTCGGTAGCATGGTCAAATATAGAATCATCAAAGCACCTTGGTTGAGTAGAACATGGCCTGGACATACAAGTCCAAGGTTGGCTGCAATCTCAATCAAAGGTCAATGTCAAATTGCCACAATTCCTTGTGTCTTCCAAGTACAATACGGGATGGCAGTTGGGCATACATATTTCCAGTCACTAGATGAATGCATCATTTGCTTTGACTAATGACCATCTCAATTACTCCAATGGTTCAAGGTGCATCTATTGTTACAATCTGGCTTTTGAGACTCCATACTCTTGAATGATGTCCAGCCAATTCAATACTAGGGGCATGTCAGCTGCTCTTTGGTCAAAAGTCACATATCATGTGCCTGACAGAACACTAGTTTACTATGTAACTGAACTAGAGTCTTCGACCAGGGGCATGTCAACTGTTCTTTGGTCAAAAGACCCATAACAGGCGCTTGATAAAACAACAAACTAGAGCCTTCGACCAGGGGCATGTAAGTTGCTTGTGGAAAGGAGGATTGCTTTGAGAACGCTTGGTGCAAATTATCTTTGGAATGAGGGTCAAATGCACATTCTTATAAAGAAGTGACATTCATGACATAAAGGTTCCTACAAAATGACAACTACAGCAGCACACTGCAGTGAGTCAAGCATTAGATCTGGAGCGTCATTGGCATGTCATAAACACTCTGAATTCACGACGGCGTTGGGAATAGACAACTAATCTCTAGCTATCTCAACTGATATCCCACACAACGGTGAGGATCCAGGGTGCACTAGTACTTGTGAATAAGGTCCCCCTAGCAAACCCTTTTAGCGAAGCAGTTGATCAGGACCTCTGCATCCTTGTCTTCCAACACATTCGTGGTAGTTCAGGGATGTTGGCATTGTTTAGATATCCCTCAGCCTTAATAGTTTTTTTGTCTTTCCTTGATGCTTGGGTCATGTCAGCTGCCTTTCGGTATCTCCTTCCCTCTTTGTTATCATCTTGCCTAGGAGTTTGTCATCCACTTTATCTAGGTTGACAGGTTCCAGCATTTCTCCTATGTTTGGCTTGTCTTGGTCGGACAAGTCAAGTTTCTTTTTTCTTCTAGGCTTTAGATGAAGTGTGGATTATAATCTTCCCTGACTTCGCTTTGATTAAACGAACTCCTTGTCTCCCTGATTCTCGTTTGAGAGGATGGAAGTCAAAGACACTTTTCCTGTCCGCTCCAAGCCATTCTGTCTGTACACTGACAGGGATTTGGCTCTATCTCTCGACAGTTCCGAGCCGTTGCTTGAGCACCAGGAGCGACTCGGTTCACCCTCTTGCCAGTTCTGAGCCATTGCCTGTACTCTGGCAACGACTCGGTTCACTCTCGACGGTCTCGAGCCGTTGTTTGTATTCCGACAGCGACTCGGTTCACTCTCTTAGCGGTTTTGTGCCATTGCTTGAGCAATGGCAATGACTTGATTCACTCTCGGTGGTTCCGAGCCATTTCCTAAGCACTGGCAGTGACTCGGTTCACTCTCTCAGTGGTTCTCAGTCGTTGTACGTACTCCGGCAACGACTTGGTTCACTCTCGACGATTTCGAGCCATTGTTCGTACTCTGGTAGCGACTAGGTTCACTCTTTTGACGGTTTCGAGCCGTAGCCTGAGCACTGGTAATGACTCGGTTCACTCTCGGTAGTTCCAAGTCTTTGCCTGAGCACCATAAATGACTCAATTCACTCTCGGCAGTTCTGAGCTATTGCCTGAGCACCAGCAGTGACTCGGTTCACTCTTAGCAGTTCTGGGCCGTTTCCTGAGCACCGGTAGTGACTCGGTTCACTCTCTTGGCAATTTCGAGCCGTGGCCTGATCACCGGTAGCGACTCGGTTCACCCTCTTGGTGGTTTCGAGCCGTTGTTCATACTCTAGCAATGACTTGGTTCACTCTCGACGATTCTGAGCCATTGTCCGTACTTAGGCAGTGACTCGGTTCACTCTCTTGGTGGTTCCGAGCCGTTGCCTAAGCACCGGAAATGACTCGGTTCACCCTCATGGCGGTTCCAAGCCATTTTCTGTACTCTGGCAATGACTTGGTTCACTCTCGGTGGTTCTAAGCCGTTGTTCGTACTCCAACAGCGACTTGGTTCACTCTGTAGGCGGTTTTGAGCCATTGCCTAAGCATTGACAGCAACTCAGTTCACTCTCGACGATTTTAAGCCATTGCTGGATCACTGGCAGTTCACTCTCGATGGTTTCAAGTCGTTGCCTTAGTACTGACAGTGACTCGACTCACTCTCGATGGTTCCAAGCCATTGCCTGAGCACTGGCAGCGACTCAGTTCACTCTCAGCGGTTTCGAGCCGTTGCCTGAGCACCAACAGCGACTCGATTCACTCTTTGAGGTTCTGAGCCATTGCATGAGTACCAGCAGTGACTCGGTTCACTCTCAGTGGATCTGAGCCATTGCCTGAGCACTGGTAGCGGTTTGGTTCAATCTCGACGGCTCCGAGCCTTTGCCTTAGCATTGGCAGTGACTCGGTTCACTCTTTTGGCGATTCCGAGCCGTTGCTTTAGCACTCGCACCGACTCGGTACACTCTCTCAGTGGTTCCAAGCCGTTGCCTGAGCACCAGTAGCGACGCGGTTCACACATGGCGGTTTCGAGTCGTTGCTGAGTACCAGCAGGACTCGGTTCACTCTTGGTAGTTTTGAGCCATTGGCTATGCACTAGCAGCGACTCGGTTCATTCTCTTGGTGGTTCTGAGCCGTTGCCTGAGCTCTAGCAACGACTCAATTCACTCTCTCAGTGGTTCCGAGCCATTGCCTGAGCTCCAGTAGCGACTTGGTTCACTCTTGGTAGTTCTGAGCCGTTGCTTGAGCACCGGCAGTGACTCAGTTCACTCTCTTGGCGGTTTCGAGCCATTGCTTAAGCACCGACAGCGACTCGATTCACTCCTTTGGCGGTTCCGAGCTGTTGCCTGAGTACTGTAGTGACTCGGTTCACTCTCTTAGCGATTCCGAGCTGTTGACTGAGCACCAACAGCAACTCAGTTCACTCTTTTGACAGTTTTAAGCCGTTGCTTGAGCACCCGTAGTGACTCGGTTCACTCTCGGTGGTTCCGAGCCGTTACCTAAACACTGGTAGTGATTTAGTTCACTCTCAGCATTTCTGAGTCGTTGCCTGAGCACCAGCAGCGACTCAGTTCACTTTCAATGGTTTCGAGCCATTTCCTGAGCACTAGCAGTGACTCTTTTCACTGTCATGGCGGTTTCGAGCCCTTGCCAGAGCACTGGCAGCGACTTGGTTCACTCTCTGGCATTTCCCATCCGTTGCCTGTGCACTGGCAATGACTCGGTTCATTCTTTGCATTTCTCGACCTTAGTTTGTACACCGATAGTGGATTGGTTCTATTCTTTTTCTCTCATTTCTTGTCATATCTTCCTTTTAAATCCCTGTCTAGATGAGCAGTATCTAGGTTTCCCCTCTTTCGAGTTGGTATCCCGAACAACCTGAACGACGTCTGTTAATTGTCATTTCTTGCCAGCAAGTCATTCTCGTCTTGCCATGCTTCTTTCTTTTGGGTTGGTATCCTGAATTACCAGGGCTGTACTTGTGGTGCTTGATGGATTCGCCACTCGCCTTGTTCCTTCCATTCTTTTAGGCTAGTAGCCTGATCTACCTGGCTGACCTTCGTAACCATTCACTTTTCAGTCGACAAGCACCGTAAGTCTTGTCCAGTGCTTTTTTCGATAGGTGTGATAACTAGTCATGTCCTTTAAGAGTTGATTGGTCATCAACTTGTCATCCTGCATTACATACATCATCTATTAGTATACATCATAATCTACATGTGTCATTCATTCTTCATGCATCATCATTCATCAGCACACACTATTCATCACCGGCTACATTCACCTCAGCATTAACACTAATCTACAGTGTCAACATTCGTCATTAGTGTTAGTTTCTGTGATTTCAGCTTCGTCTTTGGCATTTTGGGTGGCAGGTCATGACTTTCAATACATCACCAACTAAGTGGCATGTAGCTTCGGGCGGGGTGTCTTTGTCAACCCTGAGCATCGGTCTCATTTCCGTTCATCCCAGACCTTGCTCAAGGAGGGGCATCTGTAGACATCCCAATTTTGCAAGATTGCAAGTGGCTTCTTTGGAATGGACTTTTGGTTATTGGGCTCTCAATCACTTTTCCCTAAGACCTACGTGACATCCTAACCTAATTTAATCCACAGAAGCTAGCCTAAACCCTAACCTAAACCATAAACCAAACCCTAAACCTAATTCAAAACCCTAAACTAGCCTAAACCCTAACCTAAACCCTGAACCTAACCCGAAACCCTAATCCAAAACCCTAAACCTAATTGAAAACTCCAATCCAAAAGCCTAAATCTAATCCAAACCCTAAACCTAGCTTAAACCATAATCTAAAACCCTAACTAGCCTAAACACTAATCCTAATCCATAACCCTAAACCTAATCTAAAATCCTAACAACCTATAACAACCACAACCACCTAAATAAACCCTAACCACTTCTCACTCCACCATAACAACCTATAACAACCTCTAACCACCTAAACAAATTTAACCACTTCCCACTCTATCACAACAACCCATAACAACCTATAACAACCTCTAACCACCTAAACAAATTTAACCACTTCCCACTCTATCACAACAACCCATAACAACCTATAACAACCTCTAACCA
>JAMKQA010029778.1:0-13281 GCA_024699735.1 Posidonia australis
AACATGTTTTCTTTCAGGCAAATTGCATGTAGGACCCTGCACTTTCTTAAAAACTTCTTGCAAGTTCATTTTCTCTGTGAAAATTGCATGTAAGACCCTGAACTTTCTCAGAATGCTTCTGACAGTTCATTTTGCAGTGAAAATTGCATTTAGGCCCTTGCATGTTTCAAAAACTCTCTGGATAGCCCTCATACTTCTTTGAAACTTTTTCAGAAGCATGTTTTCACTGGGAAAATTGCATTTAGGCCCCTATGTTTTACAAAAAGCTTCAAGAAGGCTTATTTTGCTGTGAAAATTGCATAATACTCCCTGACTTTGTTTTAAAACATTTCAGAAACATGTTTTCATGGTTTAATTGCATTTTAGCCCTCTGTTTTTATTGAATTTGATTCCTGAATGCTTTGGTTGTTGGGTATTTTGCTGTTTAGCCCCTGTGCTTTATTGTAATTACTCTGATTTATGTTTTTAGGGGTAAAATGACTATTTTGCCCCTGAAACTTTCCTGAATCAGTTCTGAGTGTTTTCCTTGCATTTTTACCCTGATTTTGTGCTGATTTGACATGCATTGCATGCTTTAGTGGGTAAATTGCATTTTAGCCCCTAGGGAACTTCATTTTGCACTAGAAAGCGCATTTGACCCCAGATTTCATCATACATGCATGGAATGTGTTTTCCCATGTGTTACCCAATGATTTGAACTTTTCGACTCCAGTTTTCCTCGGATTTGGGCTTTTTTGCAGAAAACCCCCTGCATTCTTCAGATTTGCACACACGCTTGCATTTTGCATACTTTTCACATCTTTTTGCACGGTTTTTCCCGTCTTCTTTTCCTGGCTTGGTGAACGCTTTCTAGCTATGTTTCGAGTTTAGTCTTTACCTCGTTTTTCGGGTTTTCATCGGTTTTCCGCGGTTTTCACCTGTTTTGGTTTTCCATCGCCCAAGGGCGTACAGTAAAAGGCTTACAAAGCTGACATGGTCCCGAAACAAGGATTATTTTCCCCTTTTTGATTTTCTCGGATTTTTGCTATTTTGCGAGACGATTTCTGAGAATTTCACGATTTTCACGATTTTCCTCATCGCCCAAGGGCGTACAGTAAAGCGGCATTAGCAATGCCTACATTCGACCCTCAGATTAACTTTATCCTTTGATTTCACTTCTCATTGACTTGGCATGTTTTCAGTCACATTCATGCATAAGCATACAAAATAAGCAAGCATACATTTAGCAGACCATAGACAGTAGGAAACCTAGAAAGACCGAGTTTTCTCGGACGAATGGGGGTGCGTAACCCCTTCCCCATGCGTAACCAGAATCCTTACCCTTTCTCTGGCCCGCATTCACCTTGCATTATCCATTAGGCAGGGATCACACATGCATCTTTGCATCTTGTTTGTTTTCTGCCTTTTTTGTGTTTTCTTGGTTTTTCTTGTCTTTCCATTAAAAGACTAGTTGGCGACTCCTTTCCTTATCCTTTTGTTTTCCCTTTGGTGTTTCGGAGTCTTGTCTCTTCCTCCGGATTCACCATTTTCGCCGTGACTGTATCGGACCTCCCAGTGTGTTTCCGCACACCGGAGTAAGGTTTGGTGATCCGCACCCAAGGGTTCCACCGACATGGTCACAGTGGCACACTACTTCTCCACCTTCCCCCACCTTCTTTCTCCTCTTCCCCACTTTTCCTCCTCTTTCTCTTCCCTTCTCAATCCCCTTCATCCATTTCCACTTGTCCCCTCACTTCCTCTGTTTCCCTTATATCCCCTACTCGCGCGCACTGACAGAGAGAGAGGAAATGGTCGACGGAGTGAAGCGGAGGGCTGTGGTTGCTAGAGGTGGTGCGTGGAGCTCGCGTGGGGTGCCTCGTGGCCGTGGTTGTGCTGGAGTCAGCCAAGGATCGCTAGAAGCATTTCTCAAGTACACATCTCCACTCCTTGCAATAGAGAGCATGGAATTGGTAGAAAATGCTAGGATCGCATGAAATCTAGGTAAATTTCCTTTCCTAGAATTTATTGTGATTTATGGAGCATTTGTGGGCATTTATGCTAGTGGTTGCGTTTTGGGTCGTTTTGACCCTTCTGCCTTTGTGATTTTGTATCTTGATGCTTGGTGAATGGATTTTAGTTTTGTTTGTTGGGTTTTGGAGTAGACTCTATGGTCTACACTATATGTTTTATGTAAGATTTTTGGTGTTGGTTTAGGGAGTCCGATCGGAGGTCCCAGTTGGGGCGATTTTAGACGATAGGGTTTGGGTTGTTTTCTGGTTTCGCAGAATTCAGCATACCGAACATAGTGAATCCGGTGAATTCGGCATACCGATTCTGTTCGGCATACCGTTTTTCTGTCAGTTTAGGTCCTCTGGTCAGAATTCGGTCTTCCGTTTTTGGACGTTATACCGAATTTGACTTGAGTGTTGACCGTTGACCCCAATTCGGCATACTGATTTAGAATCGACAAACCGAATCAGGGGATTTCGACATACAAAATCTGATTTCGGCATGCCGATTCTAGGCCCAAGTGAGTATTGCAGTGTGTTTTCGATGGCTTTCTGGATGCCGTGTTTTGTCCCTGTGAGATGGGATTGTGGGCCATCAATGGTGGTCCCTCGAGACACCTGATGGGCCGTTTTGGCCGAGGTTTTGGAAGAGTTTTTAAAGGATATGAAAATGGTTTTGAAAGGAATGTTTGGCTTGGTTTGGAAAATGATTTTCCTGATTTTCAGAGTGTGGGCCGAGACAGTGTGGGATCATGTCGTCGGGACCATAGAATGTGACGACATTCTTGGGTGGTCGGGCGCGATGTTCCCTGTTGAGGTCATGGGGCCGAGATACCTGAGGCTGAGAGGCGTCGGGTCCTGGAGGTATGAGACTCCTTGACTGTCGTCTCTAGGCTAGGGTTGTGGTCTATAGGTTGAGGTGTCTTGTGGAATGACGGGGAGGTATGATACTCCTGCTGTCACTGTGACCACTGAGGCTCAGGTGTTGTCAGGTGTGGAGGTATGACACTCCTTCCTGAGAATCGTGTGTGGAGGACGCCTTGAGGAGGCGTACCCTGTGGTGGCCAGTGTGGGTGGGACACGTGCCTTATAGCTGGTGGCGTCCTGAGAGATAGGACAACCTTCCCATGGAGGGGTTGGCTTCTGAGGGTTCTCCTGAGAGAGGGGAATCGCGGGATGGTGATCGCTCCTGCACTGGGTGGCTTCACCGTGGCAGTGCAGAATGCTGGGGTCACTCGTTGGTGGACTGCGTGTAGCCAGAGTTTGGTTGCGTGGCGTAGGGCTTCACGACTCACTATGTGTGGTTTTGGCCATTGAGGGCCTTTGCTTGTGGTTTTGGGCTCTACTAGCCCTGGTTTATGGTTTTGGCCAGTGTGGGCCTGGTTTATGAGGTTTTGAGAAAAGAGTTTGCGAAACGAATTTAAAAGGAAAATTGATTATGATTTTGTTTTCCGTGGTTTTCGTGGGGTGAATACTGGGTGACTTTTGTCACTCATGCGTTTTCCTTGTGGTTTTGTTGCAAGTGCAGACATGCGATTGGTTTAGCGTAGTGCATATAATCTGGAGTCTGCTAGCCGCACACACAGGTTCCTAGTGGTTAGATATTTTACTGTTTAGCTTTAGTTTTCCTGTAATTTAATTTGTTTAAATTATTGTGGAAAATTTGGGGCGTGATAATGAGGGAGATGGGCAGCCTTTTCTGACCGTTGAATCCTAGATCCAGACCTCCAGATTCTCTCTTCCTCTTCTCCTCTTGGTCATTGTGCCTCCTGATCTCTGATCATGCTTTGGGATGCTCCGGAGAAGCATCCCCAGTGGTCGTTGACAGCGGAGCTCCGTCGCCGACGGCTGTTGATTCCTTTTCCTTTTAAATAATGTAAAAATAAGTTTTCTTTGATTAAATTTCTGAAACTTTTTTTCTTACATTTTTGTCCTTATTTTCTTACAAATAGGTCCTTTTCCTTATTATTAGGTCCCTACACATTATTTTAATTGTTTGAATAAAGTTTGATTTGAAAATATTGCAATGTGCCCCCTGAGCTTTCTTAATAATGTTTTTCAGGCTTAAAAATTAGACAAAAACCCCCAAAGTTTCTTTTCACACATTAAAATCCAACTTTTTTGCATAAGAAACCTGAACTTTGTTGAAATAGTCTTGAATGCATATTTCTCTGTTAAAATTTGCAAATTAAACCCTAGATATTCAAACATTCACTCAAATATGCTCAAAAATTGCATTTAAAACCGTAAGTTTCATGAAAATAATTTTGAATGCATATTTCTCTAGTTAAATTGCATTTAAACCCCTAAGTTTCACGAAAATAATTCTGAATGCATATTTCTTTGTTAAAATTGCAAATTAAACCCTGAGAATTCAAATATTTGTACTAATGTAGCTTAAATTGCATTTTAGCCCCTAAACTTTACTAATTTCACACTGAATCCATGTTTTTTGGGTAAATTTACTTGTTAGCCCTTGAAACATTCTGTTTTCAAACATTGACTCTTTTTCTTGCATATTTTACACTGGATTTCCACATAATTGCATTAAATACATGTTTTGATGGTAGAATTGCATTTTGACCCCTATGAATCTTCAATTTGACTAAAAATGCATAGTTTTGCACGTTTGACCACATATTTCATCAAAATTACATGAAATGTGTTTTTCTATGTATTTTTAATGATTTAGCTTCATAATTTCAGTTTTCATTCGAAATTTGGGTTTTTTGCGTAAAAGCCCCTGGAATTCACATTTTTACGCTTACTCATGTTTGAATAGGCAAGCACACATCCAATAGACCATTTAGCAAGTAGGGAACCTAGAAAGACTGAGTTCCTCAGGCACATGGCGGTGCCTAATCCCTTCCCCATGCGTAATAAGAATCCTTACCCTTTCTCTGGCGCACATAGATTTGTGCACTACATCCATTAGGCACGGAGCATACATGGTTTCTTCATCTTGTTTTCTTCTTGGTTTTCTTTTGTGTTTGGTTTTCCACATTTTCCATTAAAGGACTAGGTGGTGATTCCTTTCCTTATCCTTTCTTATCTTCCCTTGGTGTTTCCGAGTCTAGTCTTCATCTGCGGATTCACCATCTTCGCTATGACCGTATCGGGACTCCTCGTGTGCTTCCACGCACCGTAAGGAAAGCCATGTAGGGTTCCACCGGCATGGTCATAGTCTACATCTAGGATTTGATCCACACCTCAGCTGAGCACCGAGAGGCCTCCCTCTAGGTCTTCTAGGCTACCCATGTAGCCCCCACCATAGAGTCCACAACCCTGGAAACCATGGTAGGCATGATTGCCACACCCCAGGACATTTCCTTCACCTCCCAAGTGTTACCTCTGATGGGGATCAATCACAACCAGCTCCTGTTTGTAATGGTACAGTTCAATAACTTCCACATCCCCCTCACTCTTGCCGATAATGGTGTGGGCGTAAACATCTACCCCTTGCGCACAGCAAGCAAGCTCGGATTCAAAGCCGAGGATATTATGCCAGGGTGAAGGGGATGACGTCGTTCGATAACACGCACCACGATGCGTTGGGCTTGTTAGTAATCCCTCTCATCATTGGCCTGGCTGAGTTTGACGTGGAATTCTACATCGTGGACCTTGAACCCTCGTTCAATCTCCTACTTAGGCACCCTTGGCTCCACAAGCATCAAGTGATCTCGTCGACTCTCCACCGCATGATCAAGTTCAGCTGGGGCAATAACATTGTTACCGTCATGGCTGAAAACTTCGAAAAGGAGAAGGTCGACATTGTCTCAACCCAGTCCCACTAGACTATCAACTTTGACCCCAAGCCTACCTGTTCTATTCTGGGTAATCAGTTTGAGCCAGTTAACTTCATCCCTAAATTTGAACATGGCAGCTACCTACCTGTTCGCAGCAATCCTTCCAAGATGGTCGAGAATATATGTCACCATTGGGGATACGAGAAAGGGACACCTCTTTGGGAGTATGGTTAGGGGATCACCAAGCCCATTGCCGCGGAGAAGAGGAGAAAGCGAGGATGACTTAGTTATGAACAGCTGCAACACTCCCGGCGCTTGCAGCAATTGAAGCAGAATTCCCCTCCTGCCTTCACTCACTTTGTTAGTACAGGGATTCTTAGTCCAAGTCAAGGTCTGGACACAGCGATGCTACAACAAGACACACTATCAAACACAGTTGAGTGGGTACATAGTGAGGATTACTCTTCTGAGAAGAATGCCACGACAGTTTCGATCCCTGCCATAGTAGTTTTGACATCAACTACAATGGTTCCAACTATAGCAGTTTCAACTTCAATCACAACTATTTCAATCCCAACCACAGCAGATACAGTTCCCACCACAGTAACTCCAGCTCCAATTGCAGCAGTTTTGGCTCCGACCATAGTTGTTCTAGTTCTAGCTACCGCACCGGGTACAGCATCAGTCATAGTCACAATAGCTTCAGCTACAGCATCAGTCCCCGTGGTAGCTCCAGCAGTCGTGTCAGTTCTCGTTACAGTCGCTGCCCTTGAGATAGCAATTTAAGCATCATCTACAGTGCCAACCGATGTTCCTATCACAATGCCTACCAAATTCAGTTGTCGGCCGGGAGTATTGACCCTTGCATGAGCAATGACCACAAGTCTGCGTATTACATGGATCTCGCCTCCGATGAGGACGAAGGAGGGCCGTAGAGACATAGATCAATGAGATGCTCCAGGACATGGAAATTCTGTTCTAGGAACAGCTCACTATGCTAGTAGAAGAGACCATGGAAGAAATGAGGCATCGGAAAGGCAAAGTAGCAACGGTTGAAGAAGCCACTCCCTCACCACAGGAAACTCAAGACCATTCCACTATCATGGCTCTGATGGACAACATGGAGCAATCAGAGCCGGTCAACTCATGCTACCAGTGGCATGGAGTTGTATCTTTGCCTTGCAAAGCTCTTCTACCACATTTCGACCTGCATTATTCTCTCTATTCAGGCATTTTGCATCATCGTACATTCATGTTTTCTGCACTTGTTATGCACGCATTGCATCTTAACACAAAAGCATCAAAAATTAAAAAAATTCATGCACGCATTAATAGCATATGCATAGGCATTATGCTCGGTGATGAAATTCAGATAAGCTTGCCTATTAGGAAAAAGGATCCATTCCTCATCAGTAAATACTACATGGACATCCCAGCAAGTGAGTGAGCCACCACTCATCGAGAACAAGGCGACAAATCCATACGCCCCGAAGGACCTACCCCTTCAAAGGGAGATAAAATGTTTGGATGTGAGTGAGTGTGTGAGCAATAAAAATAATGTCATGGATAACGGCACTAAAAGAATTGAGAAGATAGAAGGCGTACACAGAAGTTGGCCCTAAGAGAAAGATGTGAGTGGAATAACTCTATCCCTATCACATACCTTGGAGAGGAGTCAAAGCATGTACCTAAAAATGGTCCCCATCGCTTGAGGGATTAGCCACCCTCACTTACTATCAAAGCAGCCTTAGCAACTGCCTAGGTACCCATTACCTAGATGCATGGGGCAGAGCGAATCCACATGCCTATGAGGGAGTAAAAGAAAAAGGATAATTAAAAAAAAGTAGGTGTAGGGCCATAGGTAGTTTGGTGCGAAGCTTGTTCCACCACACAGCCCTACCTCACCCTTTCCGGAGTGCCACATACAATCCAAGATGTCTAGGTAGTGTCAGGTGACTTAGAGATTTCCTCCTTCCTAACAATCGGCATTAGAAGCTTTCCAAAAGACGAGGGCAAACAAAAGTGGCAAAACAATAAAAAATAGCATCATTCATGCATAACTCATGACTATTCATCTCATCCGCTTCGCAAGGCACCATCTCATTCTTGAACCAGGGGCATGCCAGTTGCCTTTTGGTTGAGAATTTAGCAAAGGATACCCAAACCAGGGGCATGTTAATTGCCTTATGGAAGAACCTCCTGTCCCAAACCAGGGGCATGTTCAATGCCTTTTGGTAAGGCAAGCGCAAATCTGCTGCAATACACTCTTGACCATGGGTAAGTCAGCTGCTCTAATGGTTGAAAGCCTCATAATCTACGCGGGAGCATGCCAGTTACCTATTTGTAAGAAAACAAAAGTATCAAAAGTTTTTTAAAAGAAAAACTATTTTTTTTATTTTTTCTTTAAAGAAAACATGCGACGCTCGCAGGCGATGGTGTCTCGCCGTCGACGACTATCTGGGATATCCTTTCGGGGTATTTCGATGCCTGATCAAGCATCAGGTTACACTGGGAGCTAGAGGGGAGGTAGGAGAAGTGATCCATTGGGGTGGATCGGAATCTCGACGGCCGAAATTCTCCACTCGTCCCCCTTCCGTCAATGCATCCCAAGCGACGGTGTCGTGGAAGAGGAGGCTCTGGAGGCCACGGTATAGCAGTTTGAGGCTCCTGGAGGCTTGAGGGCGATGAGTGGAATTTTTCTCCTCTTCTAGAAACAAGAAGGCGACGGAAATCGTTCCCTGGACCTCGCTCGCCGTCAACCCGATCCACTCCAGCAAGCTCGACTGCGGGGGTGATCCAATGCATGAAATGTGGCTCTGATTGCTCTAGAGCGCTGGGGGCGTGTCGTGGAAGGTTCTTGGAGGCTTGGAGAGGCGTGGCGGAGCTAGAGGCGCTCGATCCAACTCTGTTGCCAGTCGTCTTCCCCGGCGACGATGACGATGTGTGATTCCGATGACAGGCTACTGGAGGCTGGGCGAGGGCTAGAAACGGCACGCTAGGGGTCGGAGAAGTGAGAAGAAGACACAAGGGAGAGGATCGAACACCTTGGGGCACGAACTGACAACTGGATTCGTTCCCCCACCTATGTTGCTGGAGAATAACTCTGGTGACCCCTGGAACTTTGATTCTAGCCAGGGAAACCCTCTGGCTCTACAGGAATCGACTGGCCAAGGAAGAGAAAGACCTAGGGGATCATTTTGGGAGAAAATTGAGGTTAGTGGGGGGCATACCTGTGTAGGTAGTGGGTTTGGCCGTCGGAGCTCGCAGGAAGCCTCTGGAGCTCACTGGAGATGGTCTAAAATGCGATTTCTTCCCCTCCCCGAGCTTCCTCATTGACCTGAGTTTCCTCTAGTGGCCATGGTTGGAGATCTCTCCTTGATTCCACTCCTCCCAAACCTCCTTTCCTTTTTTTGTCTCTCTTTTCCTTTGCAAATAAGGGGTATTTATAGACTTGCATAGTTAGGTTGTTAGGGTTGTTATATGAGTTTGTTAGAGTAGTTATGATGGAGTGGAAGTTAGTTAGAGAGTTTAGTTTCTTACATGAGTTTGTTAGAGTAATTACGATGGATTGGAAGTTAGTTAGAGACTTTAATTTGTTACATGAGTTTGTTAGAGTAGTTATGATGGAGTGGAAGTTAGTTAGGTTGTTTAGTTTGTTACATTAGGGTTTCAGGTTTTGGATTTGATTTAGGTTAATTTGAGGAGTTTGAATTAGTTTTAGGGTTTAGTGCTAGAGTTATGTCTAGGGTTAGGGTTTTACTTAGGGTTTGATTTAGAGTTTAGTGTTTGGGTTAGGGTTTAGGGTTTGGATTAGGGTTTAACCTAGGGTTTAGGGTTTTTTATGGTTTGGATTGGGGTCTAACCTAGGGTATAGGGTTTTTTTAGGGTTTGGATTTGAGTTTAAACAAGGGTTTAATGTTTGGTTTTGGGTTTAGGTTTTGATTTAGGGTTTAAAGTTTGGTTTTGGATTTTGAAATTATGTTTAAGGTTTGACCTTGGGTTTTAATTATGGTTTTGATTAGTTTTGGATTTGGGATTTGATTTATGTTGGATTTCAGGATTTTGAGTTAACTTTTGGGTTTTGAACTAGTTTTAGGGTTTCGTGCTGGGGTTTTGGTCTAGGGTTTGGGTTTTGAATTTGATTTTAGTTAGTTGTGTGGTTTAAGGTCCCATGGCATGCATATGGGGTGTCTACAGATGCCACTCCCAGAGCGAGGTCGGAGGACGATTGGAATAGAGACCGATGCTCTGGGTTGACAAAGACACCCCACTCCTTCTTACCAAGAAAAGAGAACAGGAGGAGGAGATCGTCGCTCAGAGTTGACGAAGATGCCACGCCCGAAGCTGCAAGAAAGAGTTAGCTACTGGCAACTAGCCAGCAGTCGTTGAATGCACCAATAGTCCTGTCTTGTCTCCCTGAAGGCCATTGTCGAAGCCAAAATCACAGAAAACAATACTAATGACAAATGCTGACAAGTTGACGACCAATAAGCTCCTAAAGGACATGACTGGTTATCACTCTCCTCGAGAAAAGTGCCGAACAAGACTCACGGTGCTTGCCGATCGAAAAGTGAATGGTCACGGGAGTCATCCAGGTAGTTCAAGCTACTATCCTAAAAGGAGGTAAGGAACAAGGCGAGTGGGGAATCCATTGGGCACTACAAGTATTGCACAAGTAGCTCAGGATACCTGCCCAAGAGTAAAGGGGCATGATAGGATACCGGATCTACTGTCCAACGAGATAGACACCTTGACTAGCGCCCACTGAGTAGTTCAGGGTACTAGTCCACAGAAAGAGGTTGGTGTACTTCATCCGGAGCACAACAAAAAAGGGGGGCACCACTGATACCAAACTCTTGGAGCAAGGATCAAATGAGGCATGGTAGGTTTCAGACCAACCGACCAAGGAGAGAAAAAATGGTAAGTTTAGGACTTACCGACCAGAGGGAGAATGGTACGTTTCGAACTTACCAACCAAAAAGAGAATGGTAAGTTTCAGACTTACTGACCAAAGGGAGAATGGTAAGTTTCATACTTAGCAACCAAAAAGAGAATGGTAAGTTTCGAACTTACCAACCAAAGGGGCAATGGTAAGTGTAACCATGCCGGCGAGGAGGATCTCAAAAAGAATGCGAAACCGGTCAGTAAAATCACGTCGAAAAGCAAAACAAAATACAAAAATGTAGGAGTCGCCACCTAGTCTATTATGGAAGACAAGGAAAAACATAAACATGAAAAATCATGCAAAACAATAAGGACAGGTTTGCGAAAACTAAAAGAGGTGGGTAAGGATCCCTGTTACGCACGAGGAAGGTGTTAGGCACCCTCGTACGCCCGATAAAATCGGTCTTCTATGATTTTACCGATGAAATGTTGGCTTTTCAACCTCTTGCTATACGCCCGAGGGCGATATGCCATGCCATGATTAGTGCCTTATGCTAATGGGTGCATGATGTGCAGGGTGTGTCCTATGCTTAGAAATATCACTCTTTTATCCCAGGTCAATCGTATAATGCAAGGATATTGCATAAGTCTAATCAAAGTTATATCATTTGGAGTGATTTATCGTCATCGCTCTACATGCAAATGCAAATGCAAGTAAAGCAATAAAACAGTAAAAGATGCGAAGTGTGCCTTCCTAGTAAATCTAGGAGAAAAACCAGGGAAAATGAAGAAGAAAAACAAGTCGAGAAAGCATGATAAAAGTCATGCGAAAGCATGCTGTATGCTGAAAATAGGACAGTGTGCTGGATTGGTGCGCCAGATTGGTGAGTCAACATGGTGCGCCACCTATGTGCGCCTAGGTGGGCCAGAAAAGTGCAGAGTCTAAACAGAGCAGATATGCAATGTCAAATCTCAACAAAGATGCATTCAGGAAAGCATGAAACCTCTGAAAATGCATTCGGGAAAGCAATGAAGACTCGAGGAAAACAAATAATGATGCAAATGCAAGTGTTGGCGAACCCTGTGCTCAAGGGCTTATAGCCTCACACAAAGTTACCCTAAATGCAACTAGATGAGGAAAACAAGATCATTCCAGCCTTTGGATTATGGGCTAAGGCACAAGCTTTCCGAGTAGGACAAAGCGTGCAAAATACAGCCTACCAGAGGGGCATGGAAAGATCAAACGGATCAGGAAAATAGTGCAAAAAACCCATAAATCCGTAATAAAATGCGATTGGGCATAATCATGGAATATCAGAGAATTACTGAAAACAGAAATCACAATAGAAATCATCTGGAGAAACCATGAAAAGCAGGTATGCAAAATGTCCTCTGACCAGTCTGTGCAGTAGAGGCATGCGCTAGGCTGGTGCTCTGGTTAGGTGTGCTAGTCTGGTGCGCCCCAAGCAGTTCTGGTTCAGACTGTTACTGATCCAGAACCCAACCCAGAACTGAATAGAGGCTACAATGATATATGAAAAACAGTACGATGCAGATGTCATGACTAAATACTGGAAACATGATGTGAGTGCAATGGGATAAGAAACATCGTATAAATGATGCATTAAAAATAAAACATGTTAATGGTTTATGCATGGATGTAAACATGCAACATGCTAAAGACATGGATATGTGTTAATCATGGCATATGAAAGCATATGAGAGCATATGGGTGTATGACAACATATTATGCAAAGAAAAAATGATAAAGGATATGCAAGCTTATGCTAGATAAAAAGATGATAACATGGAGATTATTTAGCATGAGACTAGCAAAATATGTTAAATTCAAGATTCCATGAATCATGCAGCAGGAACATCATATATTATGAATTTAAAACATGTTCTATCACATTTCTAGAATGGCATTCAAAAGAGAAAAGAGGGTGGTAGAAGGCCTACCTCTTATGATGTTTCCTCCTTAAAATACCAGAAATAAGACGATCCCCGTTGCATTGGAAGGACCAAGGATGCTTTAGGATGCAAGGAAGAGCTCTAGAACACAAATATTGGTTGTTGGGTGGAAGGAGAAGCTCTTGCAAAAACTTGCTTTAGTGCAGATCTGTTTCTCAGATTTCAGCACCAGAGTTTTCTCCCAAAGAAAGGTGTCTTGGAATGGCTTCTATGGAGGTCCTTTTGTAGGGATCCAAAGAGAGGTTACTCATGAGAAACAAAGGTACTTGCAAACGAAAAGCCTCGAATATTCGTTGGCACATTCGTTTGCAAGAGTAACAGCCCGGAAGATGGAAGGTCAGTAGTCGCAGCTGGGCGCCTGCTTGGTGAGCCAGTGATGTGCGCCTACTTGGTGAGCCAATGATGTGCGCCTAGAAGGTGCGCCTACCAGGTGCGCCTGTGAGGTGCGCTTGGTTGGTGCGCCAACCCAGCTCACATAATTTTGGACTCTGGCTTGCTAATAGGTTTTGGGCTCGGTTTAAAGGCTAATCACATCAAAAGCAACATTAGGATACTTATCTCTGGGTTACCTCAAAATCGGGGTGTCTACAGATGCCCCTCCCTGAGCGAGGTCGAGGGACGAAAGGAACCAAGATCGATGCTCAGGGTTGACAAGATACCCGCATTTTGAGGTTACAGAAGGATGATTG
>JAMKQA010029779.1:0-18384 GCA_024699735.1 Posidonia australis
GCCTTCCCATGGTCTGATCTAAGATCAGACCTCATGAGAAGCAAGAAGGGAGAAATAGAAGGGGATCCAACAGAGTGGATCAAGGATCTGCTGGTGGGAACGGTCTCCCCACCTCCTCCGTCGTTGCGGAGCTCCGGCAACGGCGCTGGGGAAGAAGGGGCCTCTGGAGAGCATCGGCGCAGTGATCCAATGGTTGCAGTGGCTTCGTGAAGCATCGGGTGACTTCCTCGCCTCTTTTAGAGCGGAGTGGTGGCTGATCGCGCAAGGAGGAGGCTCACCTGTCGTCGTGGTGGCCTCCTTCAGCAGGCGATGATGTTGTGGTGCTCTAGTGCTCGTGGCTCGAGCCTGGAGGCTCTGGTGGCCTCACTGGACACGATCAAAGGTTCCTAGGCTATCAGTGGTGCGTGGCGCAGTGGGAGGCTCGAGCTCCTACCCTAGAGGAGTGATCTTCTCCAACGACGGCGTCTCTAGGCGTGTTCTCCGGCGATCTTGTGCGCCTGTCTGGAGGTGTCGGAGCGGCAATCCAAGGAGCGGGAAAGCACTGAGGAGACTAGAGGGGAAGGAGAGGAGACTAGCGGGCCAAAGCCGTGCCCTGGATTGGCCGCCCCACCTACATCACCGGGAAATGGCGACGGTGAGCCCTGGGGACCAATTCCGACCAAAGGAAGGCTCGAGATGGCTCGGAATTGTCCAGAAAGGAGGAGGAGGGATCCAAAAAGCTATGAATTAAACTAGGAGGGATCAGAAGGGGCGTACCTGGCTTGACGGTGCTCTATAACTCACCGGAGCGCCTGGAATCTCCTTCTCTCCTCACTGCGAGCTTCCCTTTCTCTCTGGAATTCTCAGGCACGCTCCGCTCTGTTCTCTCTCACGCCAAATTTTTTTCTAAATCATGCCTATACCCTACCGTTTATAGATGAGCAGAAGAATAGCGATCCACTGTAACAAACCTCCAACTCCCTAACAGATTGACCAACAGACTTCTAACCTCCTAACCGAAGTCGTAACAACCTAACAAACTAACCAACACTATTCCCTACTGCTCCCTTGGTCGCCGACAGGGATGATCGGCGATCCATGCTCCTCCAGTGACTCATCCAATGGATGGGGCAGCTTGGGTGGCTCTCTGGATTAGTGGTGAGATGGACTGGAGGCTAAGCTCAGTAAGGAAGGATGACTTAAGGCTAAATCGTAAGGGACTAATGGAGATCAAGTGGGTTTAGTGGGGGAGGAAGGAAAGAAATAAGACTTGTATTATTTGGGTAAAAAAATTAATAGGTGGAGATGATAATGAATATGGAGAGGAAGAAATAAAGTATGGATTGGAAGAAAAGAAATGGGTTAAATTGTTTATGGGGGCCTTCATGGGCTTTGGGGCCAAAGTTGACTCACATGGGCTTAATGGGCCTATTTGGGCCTTGTGGGCCTCCTTGGGCCTAATGGACATCAATTGGGCTTAAGTGGATTCAATTAGGGTTAGAGCTCAGCTACCACATCTCCATCTTGCAAAAATTAGGAAATTGGGGTGTCTACACCTATCTGGGGGCAATCTTGGAGGATGGAGGAAAGGGAGGAATGGCATGCATGCATATGGGATGGGTCACGACCTGTGTTGAATGGCTGACTACCTTACATGGACCATGACCCATAATAAGAAAACCTACCAGTATGTGCAAGTAATTAACAAAACCACAGATATATCAAACCATAGCGATGTTCACAGCATAAAACCAATAAGAAATAATAAACGGAGGCCTAATTACATGAGGAAGACAAAGAATGTGGCTCTCAACGTTTCCCTTTGATTGCCCTAGACGTGGCTGGATGCTGATGGGAGATCAGGGAATGCTCAGGGATGTAGTGGATGTTTAGGAAAGTGCTCTCGTGATGGATGCCAATGTAGCCAAGAAGTAGAACAGTGGAGTGCTTGGGTAGTTCTTAAAGGAGGTGGGAGACGTGGGGCCTTTGGATTCCAAGGGACTTGGAAACCCATAGCCTCACATAGGTTGATCAAGGAATTCCATATCAAGAAAGGGTACAAGCGTCATTACACATATGGTGGTTACACATGGTGGAGAAGATGGACAGCCAATGACTAGGGCCCTGAATTAGGGTAGTGCACCAAGTAGGTGCTACAGCATGGTGCGCCATGTTGGTGCGCAAACATGGTGCGCCATGCTGGTGTGCCTAGTATGGGTCTCAACTTTGCCATTTGGTTGCTTGGGTTATCAGTTGGGCTGTGGGCTAATGTTTGAGTTGCTGTGTTGTAATTTTGGGCTGGTCCAAGATATCAGGTAGAGTTCGGATGTGGGGAAAAAAGGTTAGGACTTCTACATCCAACGCAAATCCATTCGAGGGACCTCGCATGCAAGTTGCCTCAAAATCAGGGTGTCTACAACCAGTAATGGGTTTCTTTGTCCATATAAGGCTGACAACCTATGAACATGTTGGCCTCCTATTCTACTACATCTTTCCCTTCCCCACAATTCCTTGAGCCATCCTGGATGTTCACCGATGCACCCAGCCGCCTCCATGGTTGGTCACTCCCCCGTCAGACCTCTAAAGGCCTCTGATTGACTCGTTGGTCGCCCAGAGGACAACTCCATGGTGACAGCCACTATCGAAACCCAATTCTGACAAGGAAGGTCAGTGGAGGAATTTACTCATCCTCATCTGCATCTGAGCACATAGGCATGCTCCCCTACATCTCCTCTTGCTTCCTCCGACCTCAAGCAGCCACCACAAAACTTGTTGGGGCTCACAAATGGATTCAATGGCCATGAGAACTATTGAGCTTCGACGACAATAAAGGGAGTCGGGAGAGTGATCCACCCATCCTAGTGCTGCATCCATTACATGAATATGCTCCTAGTAGTCCTATCTAGCTTCCAATGCATTCACTTAATCATTTGCCTCATTGCATTGCATCGTGGCATGATGAAAAGGTCGCTAGTCTACTGCATTTTCTAGGCCACGTACCGAATGCACAAATGCGAGGATGAACCATGTTCAGAATAGACTAGTTGGCCAAACTCAGAGCACCTACATGCATGTCCATACCTATTTCTATCCTATTCCTATGCATCTAGATGTAATCCTTTACATGTCCACATGCATCCCATACACCATGATTCATGTTAGCATTCCACATTCATCCATTAGGGCGATGACGATTACTATACCATTTCATTTCGACCAGCGGTCTAGATTTCACATAGCACAATTGAGCATTACTTTACATTAATTCCCACCCCACTCATATCATTACAACAGCATGACATATAGCATACATTCATTTTTAGACTTAGCAAGCATACATGATCATTTGCATTGGTGACACACAAGCGAGCGATTAGCCTAGAAAGACTGTTTTATTGGGCATATAAGGGTGCTTAACACCTTTCCCATGTGTAACTGAGTCCTTACCCTTTCCTTGGCCTGCAATGACCAATGTGTTGCATCCAACAAGTACAGAGCATGCACACACATTCTTTTGCTTCATATTGCATTGTTTTTCTCGCGTTTTATCGCTTTGGTTTCTCTCATCTTTCTGGTTTAAAAAAGATTAGGTGGCAACTCTATTTTTGTCCTTATCTTTCTTTATTTTTCTTCAATGTTTTCAAGTCGAGTATCCTTCCTTGGATTCACCATCTTCGTTATGACCTTATTGGTTTTCGTGTGCTCTCTACTGCACGAAGGAGTTAGTTCCGACATGTCATAGGACTTGGCGACTTCGTTGGGGATACAAGACTTTAACTTTCATTTTTTAGCTTTTTGCATATTTACTGTCTTGTCACCATTTGTTTACATTTATCATTACATGCTTGCTACATGCCTTTTCCTTCCTGAGTGTTTCCTTTTACACTCTTGCTATGCCACAATACAGGCACATGTCAAGTGGCCTTCCTTTTGATGTGATGGGTGTTTTCTTTTTTCACCATCATGTTTACATGACATGTGCACATGCCATGATCTTGCCTTTTGCCTGATATATACTTCTTGCTTGCCATACATTAGGTGCATTCTTCCCCTTTTGCACTTGCCATCTAGGGAAAGTAGAGACGTGTTTGCTTCCCCTATTGGCTTAACATAAAATCCACAACGTAATAAAACAATGTTGGTAGAACTAGAGGTTTGAGTGCATTCTCTCCCCTATCAGGCTTAATAAAACTTTCAAGTAAAAGCCAATAAAGCATATTACATGTATGATCATTTTAGAAAGCATGCATCTTCTCCTCTTCTATGTTCACCCATAGTCTGCGAAGGATAGTTTTGGTCTATCATTCTATTGCTATTGGCATAGGACAGGATGCTGGTTTGTTTCCCCTTGTCTAGGGTCATGTCAGTGTTAATAGAGGGTACAACCCTTGCTTTGGCAAGGTCGAGGCTCCTAATGCACAGGACACGCATCGTAAGTTAGTGCATTCTATGACATTCATCTACATTATGTGTCATGCATGCCACCTTAATAATTTGCATTTATGTTCGTGTCCTTGTCCAGGTTCTAATACCTATTGTCCTTACCTATTTTCCACAGGTAGCTTGTGCAAGGTCCTCGGTCAGGAGCTCAAGTGTCACTATTGTAGGTTTGCCTCCTACGATCTCTCCCCTTTGTTCCTGAGCTAGTGTTGCTTCTGGCCATAGCTCATCCTCTAGTTTGTGCCTCCTCTTTTCATCATATCTGTGTTTGCACCCACTAACGGTCTACTGCAGCCCAACAAATTAGCAACTCTCCTCCTATTGCTCTAGAGGGGGTCCCAACTTTGATCCCCTCGTCCTTGCCTACCATTTCAGCTACTTCATCCTCCTTTGCGCATTACTATCACACACTCGAGGGTTTCAATTCCCCTACTCCAGGACAATGGTAGACCTTCATCGGTCTACAGCCTGACGTTGAGGTATCTTTGGCGATCGACTCCCAAACTTCAGAGGTCTCACCTGTCGTCACTTCCCAAGGCCTTCCTGCTTCAGTAATCCAGTCGATCATGGCTTCCTCTCCTAAAGGGTCTCTCCCTATTACCTCTATTGTTTTCGTGCCCCCACTCACGTCTATGTTTTCTCATTCTGGCTCACCTGTCGATGGGACCCCTACCATGCAAGCACAACACCTGCTTGCTCTTGCACAGAAGCTGCAAACAATGGCTCTAACCCTCGATCCAGCTTCTGTCCTTTCCTTTCTGACCCTCAAGTTTTGGGTGCGTCACACCTTAGCTGCACAATCTCACTTCACTGCACCTTCACCCTTACCATCACCTTGGCTTCTCACTACTATGGTGATAGGGATGTCACCTATGCTTCCTGCACCATCATTAGACTTTTCACAACACGCAACTCCATCAACTAGTGGCCAACCATGGGATTTGGCACTAGTACAGTGTCTCTTGAGCCCATTGCTTAGAGTCATGCTGGTGCCATAGCTGTTACTCTCTTACTTTCCACCACACACAACACAACATACTTCCGGTTCACCTCTGCATCAGATCCATGTCCCTACACGCATGTCATCACCACAAACTACACCGTTGCACGGGTATACTGGCCCTCACACTTCGGCACCAGGAAGCATGAGGGTGGATCCAGAGGAGCGCTTACACTCAACCCATACAGCACACATAGCACCCACTTCGACTGCAATATCATCAACAGTAGCAACCTCAGATACCCTCCTTGCTAGGATGAGCGATCTAGAGGTGGCACTTCGTCAAGTGCAAGGTAGAGACCAGTAGTCCTACCAATTCTAGGACCTCTGCTACTTTCCAGAGGTGATACTCCCTTCGAATTTTCACATCCCAGAATTCAAGAAATACAAGAGTAAAGGCTGTCCAATATCGCATTTGAAGGCATTTTGTGGAGACCTCATGTAGCTTCAGGTTGACGAGAGGCCCTTGATCTGCGTGTTCCAAAAGTGTCAAACCGGACCTATCCTCAAGTGGCTCACTTCGTTGGACTTGACCGCAAGACTTGGGACAACCTTAGCTAGACAATTCTGGAACATTACACCTTCAACCTCAACCTGTCTCCTAAGCACGAGAATCATGGTCGTAATCTGGTAGAGACCCCATGAACCGTTTTAGGAGTACATCAGTCACTGCCATGCACTAGCCACCTTGGTCATTGATAGGCCCTTCGACGAGGAGTCCATCGAGATCATCATCAAGGCAGTGCAGCCAGCGAGAGGGGCTCTGCTAAGCATCTAGCATATCACAACCTTCACATCCCTGATTTGGGCTAATGCCCACATGGAGAGCTCGATGCAAAGTGGGAAGTTCCTCGCACTCTTTGTTTTCATCAAATAAGCTAACACCTTCAGCCAAAATAGCAACAATGTCATCGACATCGACTACACCAAGAAGTTGACTACCTTATATGTCAAACCTTCTATAAAGCCTGCTAAGGTAGAGAATCATCCGAACCTAGATCAATTAGTACTTGCGTCTAGTCCCCCACGCATTGCATACACACACTATACCGTCGAGCTAGTCCATCACATCACACCAGCTTGGCAAGGACGACAACTAGGGCGAAAGCGACTTCGCCGCGCTGAAGGGGATTACACTCCTCTTGCAGAATCACTAAGCGTCTTCTTCCCTATGGTTGAGTCATTTTTTAGGCTCCCGAATCCTTGTTTGCTACCCAATCCAATTCCTCAATGGTATGATACAAGCACGTACTACAGCTTTCACCGTCGTGTTGGGCATTTGATGGATTGCTACATCACTTTACGGGATGTTGTTAGAACCTAATTGACCAGAAGGTCATCATCATTGCCTCATAGGAGGTCGACCATACACACACACCCGCACATACTCACACACTTGCCTGGACTGGCCCGACACATCCTCACTTGAGTTTCTAGACTCTAAGGACATTGTAGGCACAAGTGTCTTCTTTGTTTCTCGTGTCCCTCTCGTTTATAGTGTCTCCTCGATGAATCCTATTGCTCTCATCGATCTATCTTCTCCCTCTATTCTTGACCCTTCTGTGGGGGAGCATGGCCTATGGTTGGCCCGCCTAGCGCATGCCAACGTGGCATTGAGACTACCAGCACTCTGGACCCTAATAGAAGACATTAGCCAAATGTTTTAGCAACATCAACAATTCTAGCAAACCTATCCACAGTTTCAGTTGTCACTATATTCCGACGACACTACAAGATTAGCCAATGGCCCCAACAACATGAATAAAGCAACATAAAGTAACCAGTGGAAGCGGTCAGAGTTGTATCCTTTTCCCCTATTTTCTCAGTTATTTCTTTTTTTACATCATCACCCTCATGCATTTAAAATATAAAAAAAAAAAAAAATCAAAAATTCAGGAAAACTACAAAAAAAAATAGAAAAATAAAAAACCCAAGAAATTGAAAATTCCAAAACCAAAACATTTTGCACGTTAATCATTATCCTGAAGACGAAAATCAGAAAGCTAGCCTACATTGGATTGAACTGCCCTTCCTTAGTTGGCACTACTCAGATGATCAAGTAGTGATGGAGCCACCATCCATCTAAACTAGATGAAGTGTCTAAACTTCGCAAGGGCCCTGCACCTCTGATAGGGAGATAAAATGCAAGGGTGACTAAGTGAGTAAGCTTGAAAAGAACATACATCCGCATAGGCATAAAAGAAAAAAGAAGATAGAAGTCAGCCCAAGAGCAAGAGACATACAACATAGCTCTACCCCTATCCTATCCTATATTGGAGTCGAAGCATGTGCTTGGGCAGATCCACATCTTTAAAGGACTGGCCCCCCATCATGCAACAAAAGCCTTTAGCCTAGACCAAGTGCCTATTACCTCTGAGCCAAGGATAGAGCGAAGCCGTGCATCTATAAGGGAGTAAAAGAAATGTTAGTAATCTCAAGAAAGTATGTGCAGGACCCTATGGAGTTTGGCATGGAGCTCGGTCTGTCACCAACCTACTCAAGTGCCACCACTCACCCCACGAGAGCCACCCATAGCTTGTGACTCTCTGTAGGGCCAATTGAGTCGAAGCATCCTCCTCCTCCAACAGGCATACAACATTCCAGCCTAACTAAGGGCAAACAAACCACAAAAAATATATATATACAAAACAACCAAAAACAAACATAAAATCACTACATCTAATCAATAAAGCATTCATACTTACTCCAACAACCATAATAATCATCTCAAAGCCATTAACTTGTCTACTTACAATAAAGAATCTATCCTAATAATCATCTTCATCATTACCTTGCTTGCTAAAACCTTTCTACTTGCATTTTGCGTTGTATTATAGGTCTTCAATGATCATATTTGACTATGGGCATTTCTACTATTTTTTGGTCAAAGCACACCTACCACAAGGGCACTAGTCAGTGCACAGGTTATTTAGACTTGCAAAATCAGCAGCATTGACAACAACTCTCCCATAGTCCGTCAAGTTCCATCAACATGTCAGAACATGTCATAACACAATGGCTGAACAAGTCCCGACGAGGGGCATGGCAACGACTGAACAACATGTCAGAACACAACATGTCTTGTAGTCTGTCAAGTTCCATCAACTGGTCCTACGATTACCAGCCTAGTATAGAACATGTCAGAACACAACGACTGAACAAGCACTAGAACAGAACAGTCCCTTATAGAGCAAGCATTGTTCCTCTCCTCCGTCAACATCAGTCCTCACCCGTCCAGTAGTCCAGAGTGCCCTTTAGTCACAGCCTGACGCTCTACTTCCTTCTCTTTCCTTCTGTCTCTTTTTGCTCTCGTCCTGCCCTGTCCACTCACCATCGCGGGTGGTCTGTGACGATCTGCATGTTTGTGCCTTACCTTTCTTAGCAGTGCATCACATGTGTATTCTGAGACCATTTCACACCCTCGTGTGGTGTTTGATATCTCTTGCGGAAGCTCAACTCGATACCAGGGGCATCTATTTATCCCTAGTATCCCAAGAGCTATCCTCCATTTCCTTCCGACATTATCCTTCCCCTTGATATCAGGGGCATCTTGGTTGCCAATTGGTATCGTTTAGCCCTTCTCTTGGGCTAGCATCCCTAATTGCCATGGGAATCGTCTTCGGAAGTTGATCACACTCTTGGGTGTGATATTCCCGTTACAATTTTTCTCTCTCAATACTAGGTGCATCTTGGCTACCCTTTGGTATCATCTCAACTTTCCTTGCATTGGTAACCCTAACTGCCACGGAATTGTCTCCAAACCTCTACCACACCTTCAGGTATCGTATTCCCATTAATTTCTACATGCTTGGTGACAGTTCGTGGATCCATTACCACCCCTTTGGCCTGATAGGCTTGCTGGCCTATCGTTTTTATCGTGTTTCATCTTCTGATAGGCAGGTTTTGCACTTGCCAAGCCACTTTTTTGGGCTAATAGTCCTAACTATTCGGTCAGCAAGCCCATTAGTCTTTGCCATGCCCCTCACCTTTTTTAGGTTGATAGCCCTAACTATTTAGTCAGCAAGCCCATCAGTCCTTGCCATGCCCCTCACCTCTTTTGAGATGATAGCCCTAACTATCCGGTCGATAAGCCTATTAGTCCTTGCCATGCCCCTCACCTTTTTCGGGTTGATAGCCCTAACTATCTAGTCGATAAGCCCATCAGTCCTTGCCATGCCCCTCACCTTTTCAAGTTGATAGCCTTAACTATCCGGTCGACAAGCCCATCAGTCCTTGCCATGCCCCTCACATTTTCAAGTTGATTGCCCTAACTATTCGATGATGAGTCTATTAACTTATCATCGGGTTGATAGCCCTAACTATCTGATGATGAGTCCGTCAACTTATCATGCCCCTAGCATTTCATTTCATCTTATATCATCACATGACCCAATACAAGCATAGCATACCATCGCACTTCACGACATCCACTGCATATCATTACATGCCCCTACATGAGCATGGCACTTCATCACGTTCAACTGCATTCCATGGCATATCATTGTTATCACGCTGGCACTACATCTTCTTACATCACATCACACCACATTGCATACTCATAGCATCAACACTGCTTGGACATCTCAATGTAGTATCAAGCCCCTTTCCATACCTAGCATTGCACTCCACACAAGGTGCTTAGCATGCCTTCCACAGCATTAAGTGCTAGTGACTTGTCTTCGGCTCCACCTGCTTGACATGGCATGTTTCGCATCATGTGTGCAACATTTCATTGCATTCGTTGCATCATCATCACATCCAACATTGCATCCCGCATAAGGTACTTGACATGTCTTCTGCAACATTGAGTGCCAATGACTTGTCCTCGGCTCTACTTGCTCGACTTGGCATGCTTCGCATCATGTGTGCAGCACTACATCTGTCACCATGCATATCATCATACATGCATAATCACTTCATTGGTATCGCGTGCTTAGCATGCCTCCTATAGCATGGAGTGCTAGTGATTCGTCCTCGACACTGCCTACTCAGTTTGGGCATATTCGCACCACGTGCTTTGCACTACATGCATGCCCATGCACACCACTTCATTTGCATCATCACTAGCACTACTTCTACATTTGTACACTAACATTGCATATTTAGCGCACGCATTAGCATTGTGCCAGTTGCGCATATTCCCAACGGAGCACATCACACACACTTCATCAGCATTCTCATCCCATTGGTATCGCATGCATGACATACCTCCTACAGCATTGAGTGTCAACATATCCTCTGCTGCACTACTTGCTCAACATTGATATTCTGTATTGTGTACCCAACACTACATATATCATTCTCCATACCATTCCACCTGCACCATCACTTTGTTGGCATCGCATGCTTAGCATGCCTCCTATAACATTAAGTGCTAGAGAATCCTCTACAATACTCTCACTCGGCATGGTATCCTTGGCATCGAGCTCCCGACATCGTGATCATCTCCCGCGTTACACTCGCATCATCATGCATTCATATTTACATCATGTAGAGTTGTGGATATCCTGAGTGGAGCTTAGCACGTGCATTTGCATTCCAGTAGTATTTTGCATCCATATGCAACATCATTTGCATCAACTTTGCCTGGAATCGCACATGTCCCTAGCAGAACTTCACATGCATCAACATCTGCATCAGCACCCATGTTTTCTGGATAGTGTTTTCACTTGTTTCTGCATCTCATCTACGTTTTTGCCATTGTTTCCATACACATGTTTTGACAACATCATAGCACCAACATTTGCATTCCGACCACAAGTCAAGACATTCGGTACATCCACCGAAAGAATGACTCAGCACCAACAATAAACACCACCCTCTCGCTGACCACCAAGTGGTGTCTTTTGTCAACCATGAGCTTCAGTCTCGATTCCATTTGTCCCTCAAACTCGCTCAAGGAGGGGCATCTGTAGACACCCCACATTGGAAACTACTCGCTAGTGGGATTCACTGAAAGAGTGCATCGGCGACTGTAGACACCTTGATTTTGAAGTCACTTGGCAGCAAGCTCCTCTAGAAGATGCTCTAGTTGCAACCACCACCCCTAGACCCTAACTCTACCAAAACCCTAAACCCTCAAGCCCACTTAGGCCCACACAAGCCCACTCTAACTTAATCAAACCAAAAACTAGTAATTAAAACCAAAATTAAACAAAATTCACCTAAATCCACTTAAAACCATAATTAATCAAGTAAAGCCCTAATTAAAACCAAAATTAAACAAAATCCAAATTAATCAAGTGAAGACCCTAATTAAAGTCAAAATCAAAATAAAATTCATTTAAACCACTTTAATCTATTTGAATTCAAGGAAAAAGTCTAAATTAAATGCAAAACCCTAAAAAACCCTAAAGTCACTTAATTAAGTTAAAACCCAAATTTAAACCCAAAATTCTAATTAAAACACAAAAAACACCAATTAAAATAAAAAGCCGTTAGTTAAAACTTAAAAACCCTAATTAAACTAAAAAACCCTTAATTAAAACCTAAAAACCCTAATTTAAACTAAAAAACTTTAATTGAAAATCCAAAACCCTAAAAATCCCTAAGGTAATTAAAATCCTGAAAATCCTAATTTAAAACCAACTAATTAAATCACAAAAATCCTAAATTAATTAAATCACAAAAAACCCTAAAACGATTAATATCCTAAAAACCCTAATTTAAAATCACTTAATTAAACCAAAAAGACCCTAACTTAAAATCACATAATTAAACTCAAACCCTTAAAAAACCCTAATTTAAAAACAATTAAACTTCAAAATCACAAAATCAAAACTTAATTAAAATAACCAAAACAAATAATCAAAACCCAAAACAAAACCAAAACCTTCAAACCTAAAACAACAGAAAACCTAAAATACAAAAAAACACAAAGCCCAAAAAACAATCAGGTCCGTTATGCCCAAACCATAGGCCCAATGCAACCCAATAACCTCCCATTCTCCTTCAACCAAAAATTTTAGGGAAATTAGGAAAATAATTCCAACAAGCCAATTGCACCTATCTCCCCACTCCCTCTTTCCCCACGAGCTGGCCAACTGCCAATTGCCAACCGCATCCTCCACTCCTTTTAAGCCTGAGAAACCACCTAGAGGAAGGGGGAACGGAGAGCAACAGAGAGGAGAAGAACGGAGGAACTGTTGGAGAGACCACCCGCGAAGCCTTTTCTTTCACTCCCCTCTTCTAGAGTGAATCCACTGATCTCCCCACCTTCAAAGGCCTTCTCCAAGCCCACTTGCAACCCTGGAGACCCTTTGAAACGCCACTGGAACATCAGCCCAGAGTTATCCCTCTGAAAAGTCGAGCCTCACAGGAGGACAGCTACACCACCATCTAGGTAATTCCTTCCCCATTTAGTTTTGAATATCCCACTTGTTATCTGTAGAGTCCATTCAAGTTGCCTGGGTTGAGTTTTAGTGGGTCTACAGGCTTTGTACGGCGCCTTCCTCCTCCTCCTGAGGTGGGTTCACCAACACTGGTGAGGCCCTTCGCCTCCTGGATCGAGGTGCGGCCCCCGGGGCCTCTCCTCCCCGAACTCCCATCGTTTAGGGCAGGTTTTCCAGGCCTTCCTATGGCTAGACGACTGTCGCCGTCGCCGCTGCACCCATCGCCAGAACCCGAGCCCCAGATGCGACTAATCTTCCTGAAAGCATCGCCTCGACTCTGTGGAGCTTCCCTGATCGTCACTCGTGCTTCACCGTTGCTGCAACACACCCCTGACGTCAATAGGGCATCTCACTGGAGCCCACAATGGGGAGAGTGCCCCACGTCGTTCCAACCTCACCCGCAACTTCCCACAGCCTTGCCATGCCACTTCGGAGGTCCTCTGGCCCTCGCCACACTATCCCAGAGCCTGCACCAACTCCAGGCACCTCTCTGTCATCTTCTCCAGCGTCGACGACTGCTAGCTATAGCCCGAGGTGGGGGAGGCATCTCATGCCTCCCTAGTCCAACCCACAACCCTCAGAAGACTCGTCGTGCCTCCCTTTAGCTTCCTGAACCTTCATCGGAGTATTCCTGCTGTTGTGCCACCGCCGGAGGCCTGCTGGAGTTCTCATCGGAGTGAAGACGCCGACGTTCTGTCGGTGAACACCGAAGGGGAGTTTTCTATTTTAGGCCCTGTAGTTTTAGGAGTTTACATTTAGATCTTCCATTCGTTACATTTAGGTCCCTAGTATTTCCTTTCAGGTCATCAGATTTTGCATCCAGATCCTTTTTTCTTACATCCAGGTCCTTTCTTGCATCTTGGTCCCTTTTTATTACATTTAGGTCTTGTATTTTTGTGTTTAGACCCCTGAAGATTTAAATAAGTTTCATTCCTTTATTATTCTTGTAAATATTGCATGATTTTTCCTGTTTAAATTTTAATTTCATTTTTAGTCCCAAAAATGTTTGTTTCTTCACAATTAGACCCCTACATTCATGTTTTCTTTGCAAGTGAGTCCTAGGAATTTATTTTGTGACCCCAGAATTCTCCCTTTTTAAAATTGCATTGTAAATATTGCACATTTTGTCCTATTTTACTTTTAATTCATTTTCAGTCCTATTCATGCATGTTTTATCACACTTAAGCACCTGAGATTATGTTTTCTTTGCATTCAAGTCCTAAGCTTTTGCATTTCACCCCTTGGGTTCTTTGAAAAGAATTTCCTTTGTACAATTTGCATTCAAGACCTTAAAGTTATCCATAATGACACTCATCATGTAAAAATCTTAATTTTTATCACATTTTGGTCCTAAAATCTTGCATGTTAGTTCCTGAATTCCATCCATAGTGTTTTCTGGACAGAAATATTTATACCCAAGCCCCTGAATGTTTCTTGAATCATTAATGATGGTTTTAATTGCATTTTAAATCACATTTTAATGTTTTCCATTTATTGGTCACATGTGCATATAAAGTCATCACCTGAATAAAGTTTTCATCAGAAAACCCTGTTTGTAATATGAATGAATATCTAATTTCACATTCTTGTTAGATTTGCACCTTATGTGGGAATTTTGCACAGTAGACCCTAGGTTTTCAAGAAATTACCAAAAGTGCAATATTCACACATGTCACACCATATAGCCACATTTTCTTTAAATTTTATATCCTAGTATCAAGATAAGATTTTTTGAGCACATTTTAAGCAAGATCCTCCCCTTTCTGTGAATTTTGCTCATTGACCCTGAGTTTTCAAGAAATTATCTAAGTACAATTCTCACACACCCCAGTGCCACATTTTTTCTTTGATTTATCATTTGCACACTGGGATAGAAATCTATAAATGTATTTTAATCTAAATTTTCACCCTTCACTATGAAGTTTGCATTTTAGCCCTTGTACTTTCCTTTTATTGTGCTTACATCATTTTATTGTTTTTGTGACCTTGTCTTCTACATGTTTCTATGAAAACAATATTTTCCTAACATTTGGCATACATTTTGGCATATCTTAGACCATGCATCATCCCTATACATGTATATATCACATTTGACCACTGAAATGACCAAATTACCCCTGTGTCATCAATTCATGCACATACATGTTAGTTATTACACCAAGTCATGCAAAATCTTTGTCCAAAGCATTCCTTAGTATCTTTTACACATTTAGGTATATTTTCATGCGTTCTATACAGTTTTTGCTGCAATGGCACATCAGTCCATCCCTTTTGAATAAGTCTACATTCAATGTATTCTTCCATGGATTTTTCTCCTACCTGTCTTCGGAGTCCTTCAGTTGATATTCGATTTGACTATCTTTTTTCCATATTTTCGGATTTCTCAATTTGATTTGGATTTCATCGCCAAGGGCGTACATTAACAGGCTTGAAGGCCGACATTGGCCCCACCATGGATTATTTTCCCTTTTTGATTTTCATGACCTTTTCCATGATTCCGATGACTCGGGTTAACCCCACTTTCTATCTTTTTGACCTCAGTATGGTTTTCTGGACTATTCTTTACAAAACATCGTCATTTTATGTGATTTTCTTCTCATCTCACCATTTGCCTATTTTATGTGGATTTCTTTGCAATTTTTCCCATTTGGATTTCTATGGTGTTTTCTGCACTCCTAATGATTTGGGTCTGTTGTATTTTTTATCCCCTTGACAACAATATGGTTTTCTGAACCATTATTTACAAAAACATCGTCATTTTATGTGAATTTCTTCCCATGTCACAGTATTCCTATTTTATACGGACTTCTTTGTAGTTTTCCCATATTGATCTCTGTGATGCTTTCTGTGATTTTGACGACCTGAGTCGGTTTCATTTTTTACATTTTTGAAACCTGTATGATTTCCTGAGCGTTTCTAGCCAAAAACCTTGTCATTTTATGTGATCTTCTTTGTTGGCCATACTTTGTGATTTCATCATTTCATGTGGATTGCTTCGCAGTTTTCGCGTACCCTCTTACACATCCATCCAATCTTGTCTTGGCATTCATATTAGCATGTTTAGAGCACGATCTAGGCTTAGTAAGCATTCAACTAGCCTCTAACAAGCGAACTAGACTAGAAAGATCGAGTTTCTCAAGCGTACAGGGGTGCCTAACACCTTCCCCGTGCGTAATAGGAATCCTTATCCATCCCCTAGTTAGCAAACATCTGGCCTTCATATTTGCATCTCATTCATTTAAATTTTGTGACTGGTTGTGGTTTTCCTCGTCTCTCAATTAAAAGACTAGGTGGCGACTCCTTTTCTTTCTGTTTTATCCTATGTCGCGCCTTCGCCATCCTGTCATGGCTGTGGCCTCCTCCCTCTTGCGCGACCCCGCAACGGATCCCTCGTGCCGGGCACAATCACAGAAACTGGCGACTCCACTGGGGATACCAGATTGCAACTTTCAGGTTAGTCTTTTTGCTTGCTTCTTGAGGCTTTGGTTTCATATGTTTGTTTGTTTTCCTTGCTTGTGATTGTTTGCTTACTTAGTGTGCTTTTTGCACTTTCTTTCACACATTTGCTCTGTCACTGCACGCACATGCTATATATCTTGCCTTTTGATGTGATGTATGTTTGCTTTTCACAATCATGATGCCATGACACTTGCACATGCCATGATCATGCCTTTTGCTTGTTGTTTGCTTGCTCGCTTGCCTTACTTGTGTGTTTTCTTCCCCTTTCGCCCTTGACATGCTTAGGAGAGTAGAGACATGTTTGTTTCCCCCTTCTAGTTAAAATAAAGCATACAAACTCAGAGAACAATTAATAAGGCAAAACTAGAGACCTATTTGAACTCTTCTCCCTAGTTAATAAAATGCATGTAAAAGACACAAAAGCATACATGCATGATTCATTCATATAGGTGCATGCATTCTTCTCCCCTGAGTCCACCTACAATTTACGAAGGACAATTCTGGTAACCCGTTCTATGGCTTTGGTGTGGGACGTGTTGTTAGTTTGTCCCCACTTGTCCGGGGTCGTGTCGGTGCTAAAATAGAGTACAGCTCCATGCAACTGCAAGAAATAAGGCCACCAACGCACAACCCATTCACTACCTGTGCCTTGGCCAGGATTTTGAGCGGGGACCTTACTTTCTTGCCTTGAGTTGGAGACCCACATACCCTTGAGAGAGTCCAGAGTAGACAGCTTACTAGGACACACATAGATGGTGAGAGAGCGTATAATAGTTGCATCCATATGCATGTGCATTCATACCACCATAATAACATTGCATCTATGTCTTGTTCTACTCACATCAGGTTTCCCTGATACCTATTTGTTTCTTACAGGTTAGCGAGCGCATTCCTCTGTCGGAGCTCGAGCGTCCCTATTTTCTATTTTCCCTTTGGTTACAGATCTCACCCATCCTTTTCTGAGTTATTCGTCGCTATCGACGATAGCTCATCCTAGGACCGTCCTTGGCTTTATCGCCACAATCCGATTCTTACTCTCTCCCATTCCACTATGGCCCAACGTCTTCGTGAGCCTTTGACTTTTGCTACTCCTGAGGTGACTGCCGCTACGGTCCTTCCTTTGACACTGATTTCTTCTGCCACTCCTCTTGACAATTGTTTCCCGATGGTCGGGAATTCCTCGGGCATCGGAAACTAGTAGGCTCACTCCACTACAGGGCCGGTCATTGAGGCCATCACTTTGATGGCCACACACATTCCTGAGACCCAGCCTTTTTCTTATCCTCTAGCTGGACCTGCTACTTTTAGCACCCAACCACCTGCGGTGACATCTCTAATAGGATCTCTCTCTGTTAGACAATCTGAAGTCCCACATCCACTTGGATCCTCTATGCCTTTTACTGTGGTCTCTGGTACTACTACCGACGGGTCTCGTGCCCTCCACGACCAACAACTTCTTGAGCTCACTTAAAAGCTTCAGGGCATGGGTTTTATATCCTTCCGGCTTCTGTTGCTCCTCTAGTGGCCTTAGATGTCCCTGTGTTGTCGTCTCTTGCATATCATGTTACACCCACCACACCACCTCCCCGACCATCGCCCTAGCTTCTTTTGACTTCAATGGCGACGGGACCGAGTCCACCAGTAGATTCCTCACTAGTCACTGCACAGCATCTCTCCTATGCACCTGGTGGCCATCCTTTAGGTTCAGCAGGGGCATAGCACCTTCAAGTCTCATTCCCCAGATCCATCTCAGGACAGCAGCTGTGTAGGATCGGAGAGCTCCTCTAGAGGGGGGGTGAATAGAGAATTAACACTTTTTAGTTACTTATATCGGTTTTTACAGGTTAATGAAAAATTGCATGTAAGGAGATTATTTAATACGTAGAAACAGCTTAACTACTCAAGCAATCAATATAACATACAAGAGAAAGATGAGAGCAATTGATGAAGATAAGCAATTTATAGTGGTTCGGCAACCCCGCCTAGTCCACTCCTCAAGACCCTCTTGAGATTTTTTCCTTATTAAATAATAAGACAGCAAACTTACTTGTTGGCTACACCACCAACGCTTGCTTGCTCTTTCCACTTCTCAATCCCCGAGAAGCTAGAGCCCTT